>CM075185.1:26893373-27183373 GCA_037577475.1 Chaunax sp. Z400
AGAAACATGGGGAGATAATACAAATATGGTGATTATTACATATCTAAGTAAACACATAGGATATGAGTTTCACCAATTTTTAATATTGCAAATAAATTGTCTTGTTTTTTTTAATCCAAAATCTGGAAATAATAAATCCTAAAATTAAGTTATGAATTTTTTTGTTGGAAAAACAATGTCAAGTTTCTATTCTAGTGCTTTCTAGTTTTGCATGTTGCAAAAACAGGTCAGAAGTTATTTAGGAACTCTTGGGGCAGAGCAAGGAGAGCGGTGCTGCTTACAGGGTGGAAATATCGACAAATCAGATTACATCTGGTACACTTTATCATCGTATTAAGCTTTGGCTATTGTACACACTGCAGTATGTAATTCTGACGGAGACCAACCCACAAACATATATATGTTGCCAATGCGAAAGTATATTAGTATACTCTACTGTCTTTCTCATATGATATCATTGCCTGTCTACTGATGGGTAAAATGTAAATGATCACATCATAAATAAGTGCCCACAAGAATAACCAAAATAAGGATTCAGATGAGAACCTCGGCACCCTGTCCTCCCCCTGATAAATAGCCATCGTGTCTTGCTGAGCGGCCACGGCCGGGCCCTCAGACTGTGAACGAGGAAGTGGCTGACAGTGGTGAGCTATGTGCTGCTTTGCTCCACTGGAGGTAATGAATCGGTGTGGCTGCCTGAACCTAAGTGTGGACAGCAGGAGGACGAAAAGTAATCAGTCTTAAAGGCCGAAGTATGTGTCCAACATGTGGGTTACAGAGAGGGAGGGGGATGGAGAGAGAAGGAGGGGAATGAAGTGAGGAGCAGTAAAACAGAAGAAAGGGTGAAGGAGGAGTTGAGACAAAAAAAACAACCTGAGAATTGAGAGTGGTGGACAGAAGAGAAGGCATAGTGACACAGAAGGAATGTGTGCATAGACAGAAAAAGAGGAAGAGAAGGATGGATGAGAAGGTGCGGTGTCACCCGGTCTGCTCCCTGTTCCTCCACAACACTCCTTTAACTACCACAGAGGGGGTTCATTATTCTCACTTTACTCCTCCACTAATTATTGTTATCATTATGAGGCATAATTACCGTTTCGCTGACTAACACTCGTGTGGGCTGTTCAGCTTTGAGTCACACACAAGGTTATCAATAGCTGCTCAATTGCAGTCTCATCTGCCTAATTATATGATTTGGGCTTCATCATAACTGAATAGGATGTGAAATCTAGTATTATGCCAAGCAAACACTGGCGAGACACAGAAAGTCAGCAAAGGTCCTGAACTAAACCAATGCGTGTGGAGCCTGTGAATGAAAACTGTGGGTTGAGCTGTAATGGAAATCAGAATTAGCTTACCACAATACCACTTTGTCAATCCTGCAGCCCCTCAATCAAACACATCCGGTCTATGCATCCAGTCCACAGAGCGGACCAGACACGACAAGCTAACACTAACGATATGTTAGCTGTAGTATTTAACATAAATTAATGTGTTTTGTAGTTGAGATATGGCTAGTAAAGATTGCAAGTTATTTATGGCAATAATTAATGGCTGTTTAAGATGTAAATCAGTGTGGAGGCTACCTGGCAGGTATTATGTGTCCCTAAATTAGCTAAGTTTTGTTCAGAAAATAATAACCCACAGAAAATAAAATGCTGCAGTCAATTTGTTAAAGCATGAGCTTCATTCATGTTATTATTAGGTTAGTCACACACACACACATACCTCTCTCACACACACACACACACACACACACACACACACACACACACACACACACACACACACACACACACACACACACACACACACACACACACACACACACACACACACACACAAGCAGTGGGAGCCTAAAGTACACCAATCCAATACAGCAGGTATATTTTAATGTGATTGCAGTGAGTAGGGTCAGCTGGTGTAGGGCTTCCCTTCAACATAGTAAATAAATGTGCATTTGCTCTTGCTACCTTCCTTTCCATTTGTTTTTGCCTACAGATGCCATAAAGGCGTTAGGGTTAGTTATGTTATGCCTGAGACTTGAAACTTTTAATTATGAAAATTAAGTTGCACAATTTACAGGCAGGGTTTATTATTATGCCTAAGTTTAAAGTTGTATGTTTGTGTACCTTTTTTGAAAAGGTAATTTGAAATTATTTTTCCTATTTTTTTAAATTTGGTTTACACTTTTTTTTGGTTTAAACCAAAAACAGTGTAATGTAGCACTTAAATGCACTAAATGTTTTTTTTTAATATAGATAATATTATGCTTTTTGAATTCCAAAAAATATTTTTTTTCTCTTTAAAACCCAGAATGTAATATGTCAGTAGCACTTAAATATAAATAAATAAATAAATAAATATTTTCTCTAGAGAAGCAGTTACCAGTGCAATGATGACAGTTCAGTCAGATAAAGCTAAGCTTGTGGAATGTTAATGTTGCAATTCAAGCAATAAACATGTTTCTCTAAAAAGGGAAACACATTGCTTATTTAAGAGACCTGTCTTATTTTCTCTTTTGTAAATTACTATTGCTCTTGAATAAAGCAAAAGTGATTTAATGAAAAAAATTACAGAGCACGCAAAATTTCTTGTTCGATTACTCGATTAATCGCCAGAATAATCGATAAAATACTTGATTACTAAAAGAATCGATTACTGCAGCCCTACATTTCTGTGCTATTTATGTCACCATGTAATATAAATGTTTACTGTAGCAGCTAAGCCTAACTTAAAGCTACTGAGAGGCTGCATAAAGAGGCTAATGATTGACATGCTCCCTGTAGCACCGTTTATTGTCTCGTGAAATAATAGTCTGACCTCTGCTTCCTCTCTTTGTTGGAATATTTATTGTCCACCATTATTGTTCTTTAAAGTGTTGTATGCAGTAATCCATAACCATTGTCCATAAATCCTTATGTAGCCACGGTATCACCAATACAACAACACAGCATTAGCCTAACAAGGCCATCAAAAAACTATGTGTGCTTGTCCATTTAGCATCATTGTCCCCTGAGTAAAATTTTTTAAAAGATGCAAAGGTAACATTTACTGGACTGATTCAGTGTCCTGTATACACTTAGCTCTTGAAATGACAATATGTTCTATAATACAATAATTATAACAATAATACATTTAATTGACTAGTACCTCTGGTGCTAACTAGTGATGGTAGCAATGTTTAATTGAGGAGTCGACTAATCGCACACATCCCTAGTTCTCATACATCTGGAAGCCTCTGAAATATCCTGCAGAGCTGCGTATGCAATGAAAATCATCTATGATGTAACTTTAGATCCTCTATCTTTTATTTGATTTTGATGAGCTGTAATAAGTTTCCTTCCAGAACCTTTACATGTTATTTGATTGCAGGGGTTTTGTTTTATATAGAATATACTTTCAGTTAAAACACACTGTTAGAATCAGTTCAATCAGTTCATCTAATCACAATATTCATGAACAGCCGAGCAGTATGCACTTGTTCACCAGACCTGTACTACAGTCTGGCTGTGCTTTGTTCTGACCTGTTCGTCAAGTGGGTCCCTAACTCCCTCTGTGGCATTTTGAAGTTGCAGCTGATACCTGATGAACGCTCTCTCAATCTGCTGCAGCTCAACACTTGAGGACAAAACCGACACAGCCCACCTAATCAGCAGGAGGAATTCATTAGAACCACCCTCTGTTACTTAGAGAGAGAACCAGATTTGGAGATGAAGTCAGGAATGGAACAGAGGGCATGAGGTCATGGGTACAGAGAGTAAGAGGAAGAAGGGAAGAGGGTGACAGTGTGAATGCTTCAGTAAGCGTATGACAGACAGTAAGCGTATGACACGAGTGGGATATGTGCCACAGAGGACCTCATGATAGACAGAAGGCACATTTTCTTTGACCCCAATTACCAGAGGTGTTTTTTTTCCCACCAGCTAATCCATGGCGTGTAGAGTGGCCCCTCCACTACATTGTGGAGATTTGCTTTTCCAGCCCGTAGTTTTCCCTACAAGTCATTTTGTTGATGACATAATTCTGCTGGCCAGAATGGGACTGACTTCTTCGAAAACGTCTACCCATCAAACCAGCAGTCTCTCCGTACCTTTTGGTGTGACAGTTTGTGCTAGGCATGCAGCTACTGTTTATTTATGTCACCCATCACACATCAACCATTGATGTCAATTTTTTCTTCTAGTATTATTATGTAGCCTTTAGAATGTCAGGAAACAATGAAAATTGTTCACTTTTTTTATTTGTAAACAAATTAACAATGTTAATTTTAACCCTTCTGTTGTGCATACATATAAATATATATATATATATGAATTTTATTAAAATATAAAAATGAATCAAAAATCGATTATCAAAAATTGTGGTGATTTTTCTGCTGATCCACTTGTTTTTAATCTGCAAATTGTTTCAACAATGAAACCAAAGGAAAAAAAACATTTACTTGAAGTAAAAAACAAAAACAATATTCAGAAATATGACTCTAATCTGCTCACATTCTGCCCTTCAAAATGTTTGTTCAGAAATATTTGTGTTTAGTTTATTGCTGTTGTCTATCGTTACATTTTTGAATTTGAGTTCTCAACAGTTGCTCAGTTCTTCAAAATATGAACATCTGACAATTAAATGTAAATGTATATTCTTCCTGTCAAAATATTTGTATGACTCGAGTGGTTTCCATTCAACCGCAGCAGTGTTTTCATGTTGTCAGAAGAATATTTCACCACCGTCTCTCTGCACTTCTTTCCACAGAGACACTTATGGACTCCACTACAGCCACAGCGGAGCTCGGCTGGACGGTCTACCCCGTGTCAGGGTCGAGTGACAATAGCGTAAGTGACATGCTCTACTTTCCCCGTGATCTGCGTCTGATAATGACCGTTTAATTAAATTAGTATTTGAGTAATAATTAAGTAATTTCTGGACATTTTCATTGTGACAAACATGAGGTGTGTGGTGTCTCTCTCTTTTGTTAGATGTAAAAGTGCAGCTAATGTGTTAATTTGCTCAGTCCCCCATGATAACTTTATTTCTGTCAGTGTTTTGGTTTCTCACTCTAAGGTCAAAGATCAATTAATGAGGCAGGCTGCTCCCAGGAGTGAGCTCAGTCATTCCCCCCACAAAATACAACTGCCGAGTAGATAGAGGTAATTTCAATTCAGCAATGGCAATTTTTTTTTTGGGCATTTGCACATAAGTAGATGTTTGAGGAAGGTCCTATTTATTCATAGACTTTGAAGAACAGATACCACCACTACTACCACTCCACAAAAAGTAGTACTTCTACTCCTATAATGGTGGCCAGCACCATTTTTTTGGGGTTATTCTTCCAGTTTTTTTTAACCCAATCTTTATGGCTCAAGAAAAACACAGTAAGAATGAAAAATCATAAACTTAAAACTAAATATGTGTGTTCATATGCCAGTCTAGAGGCTATGCGTTAACTAGACCCTGTTGGTGTTTGACTCACAGTATTTCCACATTGTTTGCCAGGCCATTGGTTCCTTTTAGCCACATGTAAGCCAGGCCCACTTAAAGCCAGCCAAAACCAGAGTCTCATTCTCCCCCACTTCTTTCCCCACCACAAGATTTTAGACTTCTAAGAATGAGTCCAGAAGAGAGAGAAAAAAATGCTGTAGACTTATTTGCTGGTGCATTTTAAAAAACCAGCACAATTATTTATGCTCCTGTGGTTTGTTTTAAAGATGTTTTGAATTATACTTTATCATTTTGTGTCTTTCTGCACTAAGAAGATGCAAAAAAAATGTCAGTATAGGGAGATACCACTTCAAGGTTGTTGACCAATAATGGCCAACTTCTTCCCTCCCAACCTGGGGGCACGATGTCTGCTTCCTGCTAATTCCTGCAATCAATAAGAAAGCAATAGGCTGTCTTGTTTCCTTCTCTCTCTCCAACTCTGGATCCAATCTGCACAGAGGGAGTTTACACACATATTGACTCCATATTGACTCCAGTACATCTTTTCATTTCTGCAATATTTCAGAATGTTTCACAATCACTTTTAATACTAAGTAGAAAAGATGTACAACTTGAACACAGAAGTCAGTTTTGCAAACTATGTAAGTGAAAATATGGTAAAAGAGGTAAAATGAAGGTCTAAATATCAAACTGAAGACCTCTCAGCTCTTCTGATTCATCTTCCCTCCAGTAACGTGGTTTATGGCCTTGTTAAGTGGTAGTTTGCTCTTCCAACACAAACATGCTCATATTTGATATTACTCAAAGGGTTATGTATGAGTACTTCTGAACTCTTTCCTGAAAACCTCCATATGAAGCTACAATACATCCCTGTTAAAGTGAAATGAAATGCGGTCGCTAAGCTTCTGGGTTTAGTCAGGTATAGGTTGGCCTTATCAGCGTGGGCACTGAAGTTTTAAGATGATATGGCTGAGCTTGTCAGTTCAGTGGAAAGCTAAGAGTGAGAGGGATGGCGATAGCTCGTCCCTCATGGCCCAGGGCAACAGGTGTGGAAACAGAGCTTGTGCTCCCACTCAGTATAACAGCAAGAAGTGCTTTGCACAAGCTATTGTCTTACACACATATATGCATGGCTTCGTGGGCTTAGCTGGTGGATCAGTAACATCCAGCAGAGCGCGGCACCAGCAGTTGGCTTTCACTACTCTGTATAGCTTCATGAAATATATCCTAACTTGACATCTGATACTCTGCGGCAAAATGGAAACGCAAACAAGTAACAGCATGACATTAAGTCAGAAATGTTATGGCAGTTGGTGTTATTCCACTCTTTTTTTTTCAGCATATTTGAATACCGTCTATCAAATTATTATTATTATAAGAAACTTCTTCAAGCACAGCTGTAAAACCAACTTCCTACTCTAGGTTTTTGGAACTGACTTGTGTAAAACTATATTATAGCTTCTGCAAATCAAGTTTTATAACCCCGCCTTCGTATAGCCAAGCAATTTTTTCTTTTAATTACCTAAAATGACAGCCAGACATATGTTGTCTATGAGCCCAATAAGCATTCATTATGCTCGAAAGCAATGCCGAAAGCACAGATAAGCAGTGTAACTAACCTTATCAGAATTTATCCACTGTAGGAATTTTACTGTCCTCTGACTAACATGTTTCTGGCATTGAACACGTGCCTCACTCCACCCTCACAGAGAAACTCGTGCGGTCAGTATGGCTGTCTCTGGTCAACTTTGTGAGGATTTTACCCCAAATGCACACAAACAATGAGCACACAATAATCATTTTACAAATATTAATATGTATAAATCTGGTACTTTATCACAACAAATTTGCATTGGTTGGTTTAACCAGCAGAAAACTAGTAATTTAAGAGAAACAAGCTACAAATGCTCTGCACATTGCTTCATCATTTGCCAAGACATTTGAACAGCTCTTTTAAAATGTATTTGCATAAAGTTATTTAGAAATTTGACCCATTGAGATCCTGTGTGATATGGAGCTAATGTATAGCTGGCTAGCTGAACAGGGTTAAGTGATCAGTGCTCTCTTCTCAAGTGGAGCTGAAAGACGTGTGAACATCAGGTCAGACCCCCTGACCTGCTCTCTCCTACCCTGAAGTACTGACAACGGTGGCCATTTAGAAAGAGATGTATGGCAGCAGTAGAGCTACCATGGAAGGAACATTTAGCTCTCCTGTAGACACAGAAAACATGATGAGGTGGTGTGTGTGTGTGTGTGTGTGTGTGTGTGTGTGTGTGTTTGTGGGTGTGTGTGTGGGTGTGTGTTATCAATATGAATGTGTCATGATGTGCTGTACCGAGATATATCTGTCACTTCGGAAAACACGCTGCACAGGAGAGTTTTGCACAAAGTCAACATACAGCGGATATTGTAAAATATTTTGAAACAAGTCATTGTTTTGTGACTTATCAAATATTCTGCACAGTGTTTCCCCTAGAACTTGTTTTAGGCCCGGTGGCAAGAGCTGATAGAGAATATGCACACGCACCAATTTCTCTGGTTATTTATTTTCATGTAAAACACTTAAAACAAAGTGATCACAAGGACAGGATGACTCAACATTTATTGCACACTACCACACTTCACTTAACTGGAAGAAGCTACAGCAAATTAAAAAAATGATTTGGTTCACTAAGGTTACTTGGAAAATAAGTCGTTCAAAACTACAAAAAAATAAAATAAAAATATCATTTCCACATGAAATATTATATCAAATTATACAAGTATCATCAACACAGTGTGTACGACTTATTGCTGCACTTGATCTTCCTTGGCTTGAAGACAAATTTTCCCCATGGCATCATGCTATGGACATTTTCCCACAGGAGGCCCATTTATTGAGATATTTATACAGTCTGCTGTTCCTGAGGTCAGTTTTCACCTACCAGAATTGAGGATTTGTTTTTCTTTAGTAAATTCTTAAATTTAAAGATAGATTTATATTTATTTACATTGCTAAAAGGAATAATGAGTTGTGTGAGTTACCCTGTTCATGGTGGAGAAATCTTCACAGTTCACACTGCTCAGAGGAACAGTGAGTCTCTCTCTCTCTCTCTCTCTCTCTCTCTCATCTTCTCCTCTCCCTTCCTCCCCACGTCTATCCCTCTCCCTTCTTCCTCAGCCGTACTTTGGTTTGGCTCCGGAGTTTTTGAGAAAAATGTTCAGATATTTTGTTGTCCTTCCCCTGCTTTTCACTTCTTAGGCGGTGCCATGTTAAATAACAGAATTAATTTTAAGCCTTATTAACCTGTAGCATTGTGGCGAATCATCCCCACGAACTTGTTTAACATTCACAACATAGATTGGCTACAACCAACCATTATAATCATACTACTGATCATGAACCCATCATAACATTAGGCTGCAACATATCAACAATGAAAACCAGGGCTGAATGCAGCAGCATCGCCGCTACACGAGAAAATATTAAAATATCATGAACTCGATGAATATTAAAGCCAGCATTTCTCCGGTCCAGTCCATCATTACATCTCACTGCAGCATTCATTCACATAGTCCCGGGTTTGTTTACTAGATAGTGTAGTAAGTAGCAGAGAGAGAGAGCTCTGAGGGGGGATGGACACAGAGAGGGAGCACAGCACAGAGGCTCCCAAACACAAATGATTATTTTTGAATGAATGGTTATTTGACGATATTTGGCATATAAAAAAATACATTTTTGGCCTGTTGCTGGCTTGGCGGGGGGGGGGGGTCTTGTTGGCCTGGCGGCCTGCCAGACCTGTACAATGGTAGGGGAAACCCTGCTGCATACTGTATTAAAATTCCTCTGCAATAAGATTGAAGTTGTTTGCCTATAATCGTGGGTATGTGCAACAGACCGAAATACATTCTTTTCATTTGCTATCATTTGTTTTACGCATTTCATTTTATTGGATTCATTTGGATTTAAATTGACCACTAATTTGTGACTGTGATTCACAATTAAATCTGTGAAATCATATTATAGGAGTTATGAAAAGAAATGCAAACATAATCCACATCTAACATTGTGTAATGGATGTTCAAGATGGAATTTTTGTTCAAGGTTCACATGCTATGCATTAGTAGTGGACAGCGGTAATTGGAGTTGACTGCAGCAGACAGTTTTACTTAAGGCTCTGTGTGTGTGTGCGCGCGTGTGTGTGTGCGTGTATGAGAGAGAGAGAGAGAGAGAATCTGTTCTCTCTACGAAGCCCGGTCTCCTGCAGGATTTGGCTCCCATGGCCTCTCGTAGTAATTGAATGCAGAGGGTGGGTGTCATTTGTCCTCCGTCCCTTTAGGGAAGGCGCTCGTTCTCTGACAGATTTCCCACAACTGCAAATAGAGTGAATGTGCCTTGAGAGTTTTCCACAGGTTCCCGCTCCCTGCATTTTTGTGAATAATTTATTTACTTCTGTCAGCGATAGAGTGGTGACATGTAATGTGGCTCTGCATCGTGACGCTCCTTCAGGTTCATTCATACAATATAATGACAAGGCGTGATAAATACTTTGGGGTATGTCTAAACAATGAAACCATTAAATCTTTGACTGTTCTGACAGTGTGTTCATACTTGACTGATTTGCCACTCTGTTTTGACTAATTGTGGGTCATAGAACAGGCTACTGCTCTTGTTTCTGCAGCCATAGCTTTATCTGTAAGACTTATACACATGGTGTTCAATACTGCTTTGTCATCTGTCATAAAGTAACATTCTTTAGATTAATGAAAAGGAGGAAGCATGGGATGTTTAAGTTATAAAATAAACTGTGAAAATACCATTAACTCCAGTGAGCGTTGCATCAAGAGATGCAGTTATTTGTTTTACAGTCATCAAATAGATGGGTTTTAATGTATGACTTACACTTCTAGACACACCTAAAAATGCTTGGCTGTTGACAATCAGTGGCCTTCAAGAGTGTAGTTGTGGTCCGTTTTTATCAGCCAACAAACTTGTTCACCAGCTGCATGCCAGTCAAGTTTCCCTGACTGCACAGATGTACTAGAAATTGAGAGTTCTTGATTGTGTTTCTTGTTGTATGAATGCACTGTAAGAGTATATAGCGGTCCCAACAATATAACAGGGTGACGTATTGAAAGTCGTTTGTGGACTCTTGTCTGCTGACACTCGTCTGGCTGTCCTTGAAAGTGCCTGTCCTTCAACATGAGGCCAATCTCAAGGTTTCCTCTTGTCTTTTTAATGACAGTTTTGTTTTAATTATTGATTTTATTTAGGATTGCTAGCTTTGACTTGTTTATTTTTACATCTTGAGTCAATCTCCTTAAGGCTAAGGCTGTAATTTAAGGCTGTATACAAATGCTTGGCTTATGTGTTCTTGAAAGCAGAACGCTGAACCTTTCTGTGCTTGCTTACTGTAGAACAATTTGGATTAAAATGTCAGCTAAATGGACATGATGCAGATGTAAAATAGGACAGTGTTTTAGTAGCCCCTGCATAATGTGTGCACATAGAGCAGTTCAATAATTAACTCACCACAGGTTAGACTTGATTGAGGCAAAAGCTTTCCTTTTTGACTCGTCTCAGCAGAGAAAACTCGAGTGTATAATTCAGCCACTTGGCTTTACAGATAAAGCAGAGTCACACTGTCACTGCGACATATGGATTGCAGGTCAGCTGAACTTTTCTGTCTCTTTGCTGGAGAGGCGGAGGATATATTGATTCTGAAGCTGGTTCTCAGTGAGCCTCACTGAACTGCAGCACCTCGTATAACACCAGAGGAAGAGAGGAGCAGATGAAATATACCTTCATAGTTTCTCTTGACACAATCTGTATTCACTTCAGACAGGTTTTCTGTGCATTGGTCTCTCAGGACTGCTGCTCTAGCTTAATATAAATTACAGGCATTCCCGTTAGTAGACCCAAGGATGGTGTGGGAAAGCAGTTCTATTAGCAAAGTAGACAACAGTTGAAATGGCTGAAAATCAGTTTAAGTGACAGGGTGGTAAATGTCCTGGAATTAGTTTTTGGGAACAGTGCATGGGGAAATTGCACGTGATTGTTGTTGAATGTTTGATCTAAATCAAACACGCATTATGGAGACAGAGGGTGAACACTCTTATGAGACAGATACTCTACTTCTGTACAAACAATCACCTCAGCC
Organism: Chaunax sp. Z400; assembly: GCA_037577475.1. NCBI lineage: Eukaryota > Metazoa > Chordata > Actinopteri > Lophiiformes > Chaunacidae > Chaunax > Chaunax sp. Z400. The sequence continues at coordinate 26,904,953 of CM075185.1, forward strand.
ATCAATGTAACAACCGACTTATCATTCAGGTAGAAATGAACTGCCATGTTTAGCTAATAAAATACAATTATGAAGGCTCTGGTGACAGTATATTTGAGGCATCAAATACCATATGGAGGTACATAGTTTGTTTTTATCTGCCTGAAACAACTGATAGTTAACCCAGCAGGTTAAATCACACACTGAAAATTATTTACCATCTCCATTCTACCAAGGATGATTAGACCCAGGACCCCAACGGGAGCAATTAAAACATGAAATTGTGTCTTTTTGTTCTGAGCCAGTCGTGCGTTCTGTTTCACACCATTGTTGTTTTTTTAATCATAAGAGTATGTTTCTGTGTGTGGTGATTCTCACCGGAAAGGAAGGGCATGATGAAAAACCCTTTGATTGTTGTTTAAATCAATAATCCTTATCTCTAATAACTTTGAAAAATACCCCAAGTACAAAGTATTTCACACATGCAAATAATCTCTGGATAATATTTGGTATGCTTAGTTATTAAGGAAATGCCTTTGATCATTCTATTAATTTTTGTTATAGTAATGCACTGAGCCCAGTGGCTGTTGATTTCCACACTCCAAGAACAAGAAAGCAACATTTTGCATAATGCAACAGTAGCCCGTAGAATAAGCTGGAGTTTTTGTTTCCATCGTCATCTCAGGGCAGCTCATCCCCTCTAACTAATCCATCTTGACAAACGCCACCAGGGTTACCTCCACCTTTTGCACTTAAAACACATGACCACCCTTATACAGTACTCTCTGTAAAAAGAAGCTGTGAAAATGAAGACGTTTCTTCTAATTTCACACTCTGTGCTTGATCGTTAGGACCTTATTATGCCCCATTTGCTTCCCTCCACTGGCTATGATGAAAGTGGGGCAAAGAGGCCATGACAGGACAAAAAGGGGCCCTCCATCAAAACACATTTTGTTTGGGGTCTTTTTTAGCTTGGCTCAAACCCTTCCCCCCACATGGCTGCCAACACTTTCCCTGCAGCTTCCCCTGTCTACATCCCTCATTAGCAGCAACCCCCACCTGTCTCCACATTCATTTTATTAAACTGCAATTGTCCAACACTCCGCTCTCATTTAATTGGCACACAGCCTTCCCACTGCTCCTCAAGAAGTGGGAAGGTCAATGGTTGCTCATGACCTGCAATGATGATGTCTGCCAATTTGGGCCAAAAGACAGATTTATCCTTTAACCGTACCCCCAAGAACCTGTAGCTTGCACAGTCTTGTAAGGATCACTTTATTGATAGAAGTTTAAAAGTACTTGACAGTAAATATGCTGACATGCATCACTTTGGTGTACTCCTACTACTGCTACTACTTTTAACTACTGTTTTTTGTAAGTGGATATACTGGCCATGTTTTAGGTAAGATGCAGATGGAACTCTTATCTTAAATATTTGTTCCATATTTTGTGTTTTATTTATTTCTGGCTGAGCATCAGTCTTGTTTGTTAAGGTTGGCTCATGTGATGGTTTGGATCAAGCCAGTATCACACCAACAGTGAATAATTAGGACGTGGGAGTTAAGAACTAAAGCTGTTCTAATTAGTCAGAAAGTGTTTGATAGAACACTGATTAACAACAAGAGGGGTGACTTTCCTCTCCCAACCCGTCAAAATCTGTCAAAATCCTCACTAAGTGGGCACTAATTTGAGAAATTATATCAGCTGTGAAGTGAAGAGTGAAGGGGGGAGGTAGAGCGGTGGAAGCAGCACAGGGTGCAGCTGATGCATGGTGGCCCTTGGGGGTTGAGAACAGGGTTTTCCTTTGGTGAGATGCTGAGGTCAAGGTCACGATTTGCTTGCTGGTTGGAGTGCATGGTGTTTAAAGCTGGTTTGATCCATGGCCAAGGGGAAGGAAAACCACAGAGGTTGCATCTGGAGTATGTACAGTCAGAGTGAGAACTCAAACTGGTTTGCAGTATGTGGACTTTGTAGAATACCCAGAGAATCTATATTGAAATCTAGCCCTTGATCATTATGATTACTTGTGCAGTGTTTCCCCTAGGTTTATTGGTTGGGGGCGTTGGCAGACTGGTCGGGGGTGTGTGGGCGGTGGGGGCTACGTGTTTGAAAAACCTAGACATTTTGGCCTGGTTTGCACTTTGGAGTCGATGTTTGTCCATCTTTGTTTAGGGGAAGTTTTTACTGAATGTAACATACCAGCCTCGTCCTCAACTTGGGTTACTTTAAGAACTATAAACGAATGACTTCAACGACCGTCAAGGTGTTAGCGATCTCAGCAGAACTGTTAACGAGCGACCTTAACGACTGTCGACGTGTTAGTGATATCAGAAGAGTTTAAATATCTGGAACTCCCCACCAGTCAGTCAGAACTGAAGAAGCCTCTTGGATGAGAGGTGAAACCTACAAGGATTACCATGACCTGGATGAATGAGAATCTACACCAACCTATCTACTTCGCTTTGTGTGTCTGTGTGTGAAGCATGGATAAGCTACGCCCTCGGTAGGAACACGAGAGCAGAGCAAAGCATAAAAGACGCTCTGCTGAAATGGGACAAGTGCACATATAAATTACGTAAATTCCATAAATAAAATATTTTGTGCCTTTCTTTTTTTGGGGGGGGCGCTGTCGCGTTGAGGGTGTGGGCTGTCCCTCCAAACGAATGAAAGGGGAAACATTGCTGTGTAACATGATTATGTTAGTTTTGTATGACTACAGTTGTTGAAAATTCTTGTCTTATTTGCCTGTTCACCGTAGTAAAAGGAGCTTTCACTGCAATGCCAATAACTCATTACAGTATGTGCTATGAATGTGTCCTATTAAGAGTACAGTAAAAAGGACACGCTCTCACATAAACCAGAACCTCACCACTCTGTTTAAATCACTTAACTTTATGTCTCCAGTTTCTTTTAAAGTACAACAGGATGGGAATGGTTTCTCCTCAATGAGGTGAAAAGGAGCCGGTAAACATCAAAGATGTCTGCATGTACAAAGCTGGGTTTATAATTGTAACCATCCCACAATTATGACGTTTCAGACTGTAAATTGAGTGTGATGCAATAAATCATACTCAAAAATGAAACTTCAGAAGCATCAATTGCAGCTAGTTTGTTTGAAAAGACAAAAAAAGGTAAACACTATACTCCAAGTACGGTCTTACAGTATGTGACAACTGCATAATCCCAACCTTCTCATTGTTGCATTTGCCTGTCAGCGTAGGTCATGGTACAAAATGTGTTTACTTGAATAAACTAAGGGGCAGAGAACGTAACCTGTATTTAGCCATGCCAATATACCAACTTAACCTGAAGATATGGGAGAACATGCAGGAAAGGCTGGCTCTGTTTGTTCTTTTAGACCTTTCTAATGCAGTAGAATAAATGTGTTTCTTTTCACCACGATTACTTGCAGTGATCAAATCATTATAAAGTGCGCACAAAATATTATATTATATTATATTATATTATATTATATTATATATTTATAATATTTAATAAATTATTATAATTATATTATATAAATATTCTTATTGCTGCAAATTAGGTATCAACTGATCACAGTTTATATTAATAGGAAAACATGCAGACCATTTACTGCTTTACTGCTGAATTGCACTTAATTGAATGAATCAGGTTAATTACTGTATTTGCCTGAATTGCCAATTGTTAAGTTCCCTGTATTGATATGTAAATTTCTGCCTATCTGTTCTTGGTCAACAGTGGGAGGAGGTGAGCGGTTATGATGAAAACATGAACACCATCCGGACCTACCAGGTCTGCAATGTTTTCGACAACAATCAGAACAACTGGGTACGAACAAAGTACATCCGTCGTCGTGGTGCACAGCGGATCCATGTGGAGATGAAGTTCTCCGTGAGGGACTGCAGTAGCATTCCTAATGTGCCAGGCTCCTGTAAAGAGACGTTCAACCTCTATTACTATGAATCTGACGCTGACTCAGCCACCAGAACCTCCCCTGCTTGGATGGAGAACCCGTGGATCAAAGTTGATACCATTGCAGCAGATGAGAGCTTCTCCCAGGTGGACCTGGGGGGCAGAGTTATGAAGATCAACACTGAGGTCCGAAGCTTCGGCCCTGTGTCACGAAATGGCTTCTACCTGGCATTCCAGGACTATGGTGGCTGCATGTCGCTCATTGCTGTTCGTGTCTTTTATCGGAAATGCGCTCGTATCATCACAAACGGGGCGTTGTTCCAGGAGACACTCTCAGGAGCAGAGAGCACCTCCTTGGTGGCTGCAAGAGGTGTTTGCATCCCTAACGCAGAGGAGGTGGATGTGCCCATTAAGCTGTACTGCAACGGAGATGGAGAATGGATGGTACCCATTGGACGCTGCATGTGCAAGGCTGGGAACGAGGCTGTGGGGAATGGGACTGTTTGTCGAGGTATGTTTTGCTCTCTTACAGTGTTTTCATAAAGCGTAATGAATCTGTCCGCACTTCCGTCATAACAGAGTAATCCATACATTGTTAATGTCCGGTTGTGCACTCACTGTAAGCTGTTTTACTTATGCCAATTAAAGTGGTACTATAAGCTAGTGCTTTATAGTAATGTATTAAAAAATAACTTTTTGAAGGTAAGCATTCATAGATTATTCATCTGAAGCTGTGGCCATATTTCCATAAATACGATCATCACTCCTTGCTGTTTATTTCCCAACAGAAATGCATTGCTGATTATAGCAATTCACCAGATAATTCAGCTAAGAGTTTGATCTAAAGTAATACTGCTTCCTTTTGAACATGTGACTGCAGAACATGCTCAGTTAAGTACTTTCTTTTAAACTGCCATAAAAGGTTGCGAGTTATTTATCACAGGTCTTTGGTATGCATTTGTCAGGGTACAAATCATGTATTACCTTCTTCCTTCCTTTCCTTCCTTCCTTCCTTCCTTCCGCCTATCTTCCTTTGGACTTTGTAGCACATGTAAAATTAAATCTGTCTGTTGCATAAAGATTGTAATCTTTTTTATACAAGTGCATTTAATACATTTTCACAGAGCAGTTTTGCCAGTTTTTCAGAATAAAGAGAGTTGGAAATGTTTCAGTCTGTCCCAACAGAGACTATCTCTATGTGCATATTTAACAGAACTAATAGCTCAACATGCAAACCAAAATTTTCAATCTGTAGAATTTGTGTGCTGACCCTTTGTTGTTAATATGCTTCCTTCCATCCATGAGCACAAAGAGGATGTTTTTCAAAATTGCTTGCATTTTCCCATCAATAGGAATGTCTCACAGGCAAATCGATTTGGCTTTTCAAAACATCAATGTACCCAACATTTACCTGTGCCATGCCCTATCCTCACTCTGGCAGGGGGTAGTCAGTCAACGTGATTAGACATCTTGATCACTTGAAACAGCACGACAGTGTGTCGCCTGCAGACTGGAGCTGTGCTGCTCCAGCCCAGAACAACAAACCACCCACCTGCATTTGAGATAGGTGTGTTGCTGCCTCTCTTATTCACGCCTGTAATTACAACACATCCCCCAATGTCTGTGTGCTGGGAGGGGAAACTTGATGGGTGATGCCTCACAAACACTGCCAGGGCCTGTTCAATGACTACTAATGAGGACAGGCACCAGCTCCTCCTTAAGGAATACAGGACGATAAGTGGCATGTGAAGATAGCTACTACGCTGTAGCAAGCCACCCTGAATCCACATCCACACATAATTACACAAATCTGCTTGTTTTATGACGTACATGTAATTCACTGCATGTGGTGGATTGGAACATCTCAGGGGTTTCCACAGTCATGGTATTTTTTGTGCTGAATGGGATTATACAATTAAATGTTGTCAGTTAAACAGGGGAAGCATGTTGATTTATTTAAATCCTTACACCACTGGGAATGAAATGTTTTGACTGAAAAAATGTATCATTTCATTATTTCTGACCAACATACAGCTGATGTTGACTGGCTTTTTTTTTTTTTTTACCTATAAGCTCTACTGTAAGAATAGTTTCACTGACTGTATTCTCTCCTCTTCATCACCCCTGCTATTTTAGGGAACGTTATAGATTCGAGCACTGCATGACTCATAGACAAACTGGAACAACCCTGACAAAAGTACATATACAGGTACACAGGTTTGACTTTCCTCTTCGTCATTCTGCCTTCCCTGGTCACTTGATGCAGTGACTGAATGTTAAAGCTTTATGAAAAGAACGCTATGCACGGAGATGGAGTTTTATAGCCCCATGCAATAGTTCTGAGCCTCACTGGAAACAACAGGGAAGCATGTATTTGTAGCTAGTAAGAGAATAAAACCATTACAGTTCAAACAGATACTATTCTGTGGTTCCCCCATTGTTCAGAAGGCCTTTTCAATGGAAGGCTGCCACTAGTTGGTCTGCTGTCTTGACATTCTCCTAAACTCTGAGGATGATATCAATACTTAAAACGATGGTCAGTCAGTGCCTTTCAACTGCCAGAAGTTGGATCGATTTTTGAAAGATAATCCTTTGCTTGCTGATATTTTGGGGTAATGAATTGATTTGTGAGAGGTACTTCTGGAGGCTTTGTAAGATATCCTCTTTCATAGCTGGATTATGGAGCCACAGAGACAACATAAAGCAGCCAGGTTGAAAGATACTGTTTATACAGTATTGTTAATAACACAACCGATGCTTTGTTCCAACATCTCCACGACTAAACGTGTAATTACACATGTAACAATTAAGCCTTAGCAGATAATTATACTGTCATAAAATCTTTCAAAATATTAACAGTAGATGGGGTTGCTTACATCTAATTGCAGAGACCTTATTCTCTATGATTGTCTTACAAGTGAGATTAAGTTTCCTCTCTAAGAAGCGCCGCGAGTGAAGGAACCACACCAGAGCTCTTCAGCAGAGACGGCCCTGAATGTGAGATCCTTCTTGAGAGGAGATGTTGCACCGCAGAGACACATGAGGTCCTATTTGGCCTTGCTGTTCGCTCCAAAATGAAAAGAATTCTTTACAGTGGGGTGCAATGAGAACCATGTTCATGGGTGGAATTGCAAACTCCCTTAACAATGCCGATGTGTTTCGTCACTGTAGTCTGACCATCTAACACCATGCTATTGTGAGTTCAAGTCACACTCTGGGAGCGTGACTTGTGTGGTTGAGCACATGTAGACGGAGATAATACTAACATTTTGACTCATCTTTTGGCAGGGTTACGTTTTTGTTAATGGCTTTGTTTGGAAGAACAATACTTTAACACAAGCAGTACTATTTGTGTGGCACTAATTTGTTGTCATACACCTTGACACTGGATGAAAAGTTAGACTGTCACATATTTTGCACACTCTTCCATTTATCTTATCTCAATGCAAAGTGACCTAAACCTGCATTCTTTGTAATGGCCAACAGATGTTTGATTGATTTATTAGCTCAGTAAACAGTTTTTTAATGATTGTATGGTCAAGTTTCTGTTCTCAAGTCTTTTTCAATACAGTATGGTGATCATTGTTTAAAATTATGGTCCCATTTACAATAAAATAGACAAGAAAGCAAGGTGTGCTTTAGGGCATTGCAACCTTGTGATTGAGGTTCATAAACCAAATGTGCACCACAAGGTCAACAGCCAATCACTGAGTCATGTTAACTTTGAACATTTTAAGGCCACAGTGTAATAAATTTGCTTAGGTTCCAAACTCACCATGACCGAAGTATCGATACATTCTTGGACAAAAAGTGCTGCAGTCAGTATTAATGTAATGTTAAGACATTCTAACATAGCTGGCATTATCAAATGGTTTGCGTAAATTGAGTCAGTGGGGCGTGGTAAGGGAGGAGTGTTCCGTGTGACAAAAGCATGCATTTCAAATGTCAGGTATCAATCTTCACTCCAGTCTTCATGGCAAGACATTTGTCTGGAGGCACTTCATGAAAATGAACAAAAATGAATTCAAATGCAATACAGTAAATGTAAAAAAGGTTGCTGCGTGAAAAAGGGGGTAACACCGCCAATGCCATGAAACAATTGCAAATACAGCATTTGATAAATATGAAGACATGCAGCGTGTTTGACTGCTTTAGCAGAGCGCCTGCTGCACCTAGTGTTACATCCTCAGTCCAGGCTCTGATATGGATGGAATTAACCATCCATAAACCTTGTCAAACTCAAGTCAAGGTAACACTCACACACACTGAATAGATCTGTGAGTTTGTAAAATAACTCAGGGCACAGTTAACATTGGTTTGGTAACCAAATGCCATGCTAACCAAATAGCTAGCATGGCATTGATCCACTAAAAATAGTTTATTGATTGCACTATAATAGGGCGTTTGTTCAACCAAAATTTTTTTTTAATTTTAAAAATTAAAATTAAAAACTTTTTTTAAATTGCTTTATGGGTCATTGCAAATATGATGACTACTACTACCACTACTACTAATAACCATAATGAAATGCATTACACCGTGATACTGTCAGACCATGGAATTGTCTGAGATGGTTATCATACCATGAAAATCTCATCCCTATCGACAAGCAGTATGGATATCAGTAATGATAATGATCCTAATGAGAACCATCCCTAATGTCTTGGTGAGGTCTGCATCATTGGTGGGTAGTAGCTGCTGGGAATTGAGGTTCCTGCAGTTGCATCTGTTAGATAAAAGAGGAAAGGCTTCAGTAATTCTTCAGCCAAATGTGGTTGTAGATAAAGAGAGTTAGGGGATTGAGCGTAAAGGTAGGTGCTGGGCAGACATGATTGGATAGACTTGATTGCATGGAAAAGAGGAGGGGCGAAGGCAGGAAATGAGTCCCTCTAACCTACTGTCAGAATCCCAATTATTGCAGTCTTTTTGTCTAGAGAGGGTTTAAGGGTAGAAATCAGTGGAGCACAGACAAATCCACATTGCTACCTTTATTTCCCTGGGTGCCTCTGTCTTTAACAGCAGCTATAATTGACTAACAGCTCACATGGGGAACAGCCATGCTGATGACTGTCCTTGGTGCTTGAACAAGACACAAAGCCAAACAAAACAAACACACCCCTCAAGGCTTTTGCTGCACTGTAAATTTGTGCAAACAAAGATGAAGGAAGGTTTGCATTGGATTGTAGTGAGAGAGAGGGAGGGAGTAAGAGTAGGAGAAAATAAAAGAGTGAGGCAGACCAAAATGTCAACAGTCTGCTGACACAATAAGCCATTCATACGGTATTATGTTAAAGTAAAAGACACATTTAGCCTCTTAGATTGATAGCTGCTTTTTAGAAGCTGCTGTTAGTTAAGCATCAGGAATACAAATTATGGCCTGAACAGATGCTCATTAATGCAGCATTCATCAGTTAAATGGCATCATAGACAATATAACTTAATTTCTACATTATAGGCAACATCACTTAATTTCCATTGCTGATCTTTTCTTTTAGACCCAACAACAGGTCTGTGATGTGTACATGGTCTGTTCACAGTCTAGGATGTAACAGCAGGAGGCACACAGACGAGATGTAAGACATGTCATTCTGTCCACAGCTGCCCCAGGGAGCATTCAGGAGCCTTAAGTTATTCCTTCTTCCCCACTGTGTTGGGATTTCAATGTGGCCAGGTGCTTTTCTTCTGTCTGCCAGTCTTCTTTTTTCCATGTTGTTTCTGCATCCCTCTCACATCCAGACAGCAAAGGAGGAGAAAAGAAGCATAGAAAACAGACAGTGGAGCCTCAGATCAGAGAAAGGAAAGAGTCTAATGAGAGAAAAACTCTAAAGTAAGCACACGCACAGCCCTTCTAATATACATTACAGTGTAGTGAGCGCACAAATCACGGTATTCACGTACTTTATCATCTTCATTTTCACAGCACATCCATCATATGCGGATGTGATAAGTTGACCTACGATCCCTGAGAATTTCCCTGAACTCGAAGATCATCTCCTGTTAAGCCTGCAAACGTTTTCCACATGTTATTGCACATGTCAGACTCTTGATCTTAAGCCCAGCTGTCACACTCCTCATTATCTTACACTAGCTATTGAATATCAAATTCAGGCAGCGTGACCTCCTAAAATCCCAGCACTTATTGTCTACATTAGTGGTCATCTCGTCGACAGTCGAGGCTTCTTGCTCACCTGGTTCTTGCTTGTAACACCTATCCCCATCTCACCCTGAGCCCCTAGATAGCCGACAGCCTGATGACCTCAGATAGGTGTTTTTTTTTGGTGTTTCTTCATGATAGAAAATCTGGATGACAACCCTTATGGTTTTGTTCATGATGAATTCACCTTGGACCTAGGCTGTAAGCAGTATATAGACATCCAACCATACGCCCCTCTCTTTTCTCAGCAGTGTCGAGGCTGTTTGTCAAAACCTCCCTCAAATGTCCTCAACTTGTGTCTTTTTCGATGATTGTAGTCACTCTCTCGGGTAAGAGAGGCTGTCTAGGTAAAACAGCTGTATAGATAAAAGATGAGAAACAATCAGGTTCACCGTTTAAGACAGGAATCCCTCTGGAGTATCAGTGACCTTGTTTTCCAATGACGTATTAGAACTCGGTCAACATTTAGAGAAAATTGTGACGTCCTGTGTTGTGTGCCATTGACCTAAATTAGAGCTATTCTGAAAGTGAGCGTGAAGAGAAAGTCCATCCATTCCTGACATCGGTGGAAATGCTCCGTGTGTTCTGCAGCCATAATATCCAACATATGAACACAGCTGTTCACACGCAGTTAAACCCTTGGTCATTCACAAAGAAGCTGAACAAGTTGAGTCTATATTCCGTTTCACACCTGATGGTCATTCACTCATTCAACACGATCATTGTATTGCAGCATAAAGGTGCTTCCTATGTTGGTATGTACTCCACCTTATTGTGTCCCCCTTAACAATGAGTGACTACAAAAACATCTACTACTTTTATAATTCACCATCTCTTCGTTGTGTTACTGTTCGTTTCATTTGAATTATTCGGCACTTGGTTTCATTGAAAACAACTGTGATGACAGCAGCTTTTGTAACTATATGATTGCAGTCTGCAATGGCCCTAACTGAGTACCAGTATAATAAAACATAAAAGAAATTTCATTTCCTGTGGAGACGACTCTCCAGACGTATAATGCATTCTAAAATAAGTAACATCACCCACCAACAGAGATATCTCTCCTGTTAAACGCCAGGTGATTAAAGATTAAATGGGTGCATGGGTGAGGCAGAGAGACAAAGAGGCTAGAGATGGAGCAAAATAGAAAGGCAACTCAGGAAGAGAATTATTAGCAGGGTCACATGACGAAGTTGCGTTACTTTCTCTTCTTCTCATTCTCTTATCAGTGTTATTCCTCATCACCCATCAACATACTGCACAAAAAACCCACCAGAGATCATCTCCTCAGCAGCCTGAAAGGGAGACATCACAAGGAGAGAATTTTAATGCTATAAACCTAACTCCATTATGTTGCGACTCTGTTTTGATTTTGGGATTACTGAATCAAAATGTTTCCTGATTTCCTGACACTGCTGCTGATATATTGTTTTTAAATTGGGGTTGTCAACCTGAAAAAAAAGGCTGCATTTATCTTTGTAGAAACATGTTTTGTGTCATATTTTGACTGTATTCTGTGAGAAAGTCATTTTTTAAGTCTTTACGTACAATGAAATGCAGTGCTTAAGATATGGCGCAGATGCAAAGTCCAGAGGTATAAATTCAAAGTCTTTGTTGCATTTGTTATATTATTAATGTCCACTTTGCTTTGTACCCTGAACCAGCATAGTGTAAGTCTATATATCTCTCTTGGAGTGTCATCAAGATATTTTCCTCTGCTTTTTATTACTTAGAAGTCAACGTCATTTCGATTCACAAAGGACACCCCGCTGCTCTCAATGGAAAACAAAAAGGCTGTGTTCAATTAACAGCTAATTCCAGTGCCTGAAACCAAATAGGAAAAACCAACAAACAGAAAGTATCCTTGGATTCAAGGGTAACATCTCCATTGACCTCAGTGAATCCCTGTTAGGTGATTGTGTCCACACAAGCTTTATCTTCCCACCAGGGCCTCTGTGGTGTTCGAGAAAAATCAACAACCAAATCAAGCCGTTTATATTGAGATTTATTTTACTTTGGGATTTAATTTTGAAATGTTTAGACAGCCACTGCCTAATGTCAACTCAAACGTTTGACTGGCATATCAAAGGTTTTCTGTCATCTTTCTCCGGGAGTCTTCAGAGTGGTGTTTAAGTTTGGAATTGAACACATGCCTCCAAAGCCCCATCAATGTAAAGTAAAGCTCTCCCCTGTCAAGAGCCACCACTGCAGTATTCTCTTTGCCTTATTTACTATCTGTGTGTTCCTGACTTCTCAGAGATTGTTTTTTCAATAGACACACTGCTTATGCTATTGAATATATTAAATGGTAAGATGGCATCATTTTGATGAAACAGTAACACATAGACAACACATACATTGAAATGACAAAGTTTAGATCTCAGTTAGATCGACACCGATCACATAAACTCCTCCAATTCCCATTAGCGGATGCAATTAGCACAAAACACAGTACAGCTGAGCATGATGGGAATGTCAGTAGCGTAGTAGGTATTTTGTCATAAACAAGCACTTAAACTCAAGCCACATGCCTCGTGGTGGCGCTAGAGAAAAACATTCCTCATCATTAAAATTTATTGTGTGGATTGATCATGTGGGACCCAGATACCAATGCTTTTCAGTGATTCCCAACATCATCTGTCTCACTGACTTGTTTTAAATGCAGGTAATATTTTGAACAGAATGAAAAAAGTGGACACTGCATTGTGATCTAAAAAAACGATGCTAGTATTTAATCCTGCATTCTTTCTGATGGCCAAAGGGGGGAGACTGGTTGCAAAAATGAGTCCAGTTGTATAGAATTCCATTAGAAAATAAATTCTGGTGCAGTTCAGAGTAAAATAGATGAGAAAACAGGTTATGCTTTAGGATGTGGCCACCTTTTTTTTACAAGTCGCTACCACAATGACCTACTTGTCAATCAGGATTGAGGTGTAAGAAACTTGTTTTTGATTGTTTTAATGTGTTCTTGTCATGCTCAGTATGCTATTACACTAAAAACCTTGACTAAGGTTGGCTTTTCATTTTTTGTTTTTTGCTAGCTAATGTTATCATCCCAATCAGTCGCTAATTCACTCTTCGCTCCTCCCCAGCGCCACCTTCTCATCCAAATATGGTCACTTCTGGCATCAAAAAACCAAGATGGTGATGTTCGAAATAGAGATTTGAAAACCATAGTCTACAAACCAATAGGTGATGTCATAGTCATTGTATTCACTTCTTCTATACTGACAACGTGCACCATTTTATTCCACTCCATGTTGTGGATGTTTAGATATTTCTTAGGTTGAGTGGAAAACTTAACTTGCTGGTGGTGCTAGGATAAAAGTCAGGGGATCACCAAAGTATATAAGATTCATCCTCTGGACACCATGAATGTTTGTCTACCTGTTTCATGGCTTTTCATCGTGTAAATGATTAGATGTTTAAGTACTGACCAAAGTAGTATCACTGTCTGTTGAATAGAGCCACGCTAGCCTCATCTTACAAGCTCATACTATAAAATTAAGACCGAAAAGTCAGTGTGTGTTTGGTTGACAAAAATACTTAATGCTCCTCTTTCATATTTGTTGCAGTATTTAATAACTTCGCTCCCTACTTTTGCTTGTTTATCACACTGCTTAATTAAGAGTGTAATTGTGCAGGATGAGTATAATTGATGCTGGTCAGGAAAACAGTTTTGGCTCCAGTGGCCTGGTTTAATTGTTGAAGCCTGGTTGAGGGGGATGGTGTTCTGTTGCTACTGGGGACAGGTCTGCTTTGTAAACACACTACTTACAGAATTTTTTGGATGTTCAAACTTTTTACATTCCCATGGGCAGCTGATATGCAAATAAATTACTCAATATAATGAGCTGTTACCCTCTCCTGTTGAATTCCCAAGCTTTCTGCTGAAAGGTACAGTTCGACACGCTTTTTCTCATTCTAAGAACTCTTGTAAAGAACTGGGTTCATCCAAAGGATACGTGTCTTTTTTTCCGCCGTGCTTTGGAAGATGAAAGACGTAGCACAATCCGCCAGGCTAATCCTTATCTAGTCTTTTAGAATATTCCTACCAGAACATTATACTATGCATTAGTGGGTTGTGGGTGAGAATAATCTCACCGTGTTCCTCTTCTCCCTCCTGATTTTCTCTTCCACCTCTCAGTCTTTGCCGTCTGATTAGTGCTATTTTTCCATACTGTAAAGCCTTTTGGGATTCTCTGTTTATACCAAATGAATATGGAGGAGGAGGAGGTGAGACTGTAAATAACAAGCTAATCAGAAGGCTGCCCTGTGTGGAAAAATAACAGTGGCTTGCTGTCACTGCATAGCATGAGTTATAGTACAGTGCTGGAATATCAAATTAATTTCATATCCTCATCATGTTTGAAAATTAGACAATAATTACTGAGGAGTGTCTTTATATTAGAGTGAAGGATTCTTTCAATTCTGTTCAACTGTAAACCCCACAAGTATTGGTCACTAGCAAAAAAAAAAAAAGAAGACTAACACTTTCTTTACCTTTATATGTCAATTTTGGTAGCCAGCTTTACCTATTATTACCTACAGGACCTTTCATGGTTCATGGAAGATCCTTCATATCAAAGTAAGAGGTTTTCAGTATTGAAAAAGAGAGAATTAGGATGCCCCTAGGGTCAGGATTTGATTTCCTGTTGACTGGAACCACAGGGCTGCTGCTCAGCAGAGCACTTCAGATGAAACCTATATGACTCAAAGAGAGACTAATTAAAAAAAAAAAAGACAAGTAGTGTAACAGTGAGACACAGTCAACAGGTGAACAGAAAAATCACATACAAAGCTCCTCTGCACAAGACATAAACCATCCACCAGTGGTAACTACAAAGCCAGGGAAATACTCACTTTGTGCTGAGACCACTGCTCTGGTTTATTGTGGTCATCCCAAGGCTGTGTGGTCTCTACAGAATCATTTTGCCGGTTTAGGTGAGGGGAGAGATCAGCGCATTTTCATGTGTGACCAACTGAGTATGGCACTGTCTCCACACACACCAGCAGCACCACTGCCTCCCCTCCCAGTCCGGGCATCTCTTCTCCACGACGTAGCAGGCTTAAAGAACTTGTCTGGAATACATTAGTCACAGTTATTAATAAGGGTGTTTTGGTTCTGCTCTCCCCTTGTCTTGGCTTTTTTCCACCATGCAGAGAAAGTCATGACGATGCTGAGAATCTTGGCTGAGGCAAAAAGACAGACCTCATCAAAGGCTCACAGATAAAACAAGACAGAACTGGCAAGACTGAAAAGAAAGAGTCTTAGAAGAGGAGAGTACGGTACAGCGTAGACCTATACTATGTCTCTCTTAATCAAATCAGGCTACATGATTTTATTGTCTTGGCAATGGGGTATGTCTTCTCCCCTTACAGTATGATATGAGATGACTCAGGTTAAGGCTGTCATGTGTATCTTAAAATTATAGTTTTCGTTTGTCAGTCCAGAAGTACAGTATGTGGGCTAGTTTTGATTTTGGAAAGTGGCAGGATTAGATATATAATATAGATAATAATATATATATGAAGAATTTAAGCACATGTATCATTTATGCACACTGCTCTGGTATTAAGGGTACTACATTTTCTGAGTTGACGAATGATGTCGTGACAGTGACTCTAAAAATGAGACCTCAAAAGCGTATTCTCCATTGAGTAAATCCCTTTAACCATACAATTCAATCAATTAGAATAACAGTGCCCCCCATGACGGTTAGTTCAGATTACAATGTCTCAAGGTAGCACCTTGAAGGGCGATGTTATGACATCGACAATGTACAGAAAGTTACAATTTCAGCCACCATGAGGGATATACCAACTCTCCACAGAGAAGATCATTTGGATCCATTTGCATATAAAATAAAGCCACAGTCAAGAACAGAGCTGATTTGTTGATGTCTCTCATTCCTTGCACAGCCTTGACAACTGCTCTTTGCAACCCTCTTACTAAATATAGCAATTTTTGTATTGATTTTGGGAAGCGGTGCCTTCACAGCATGCATCCACCATAATGACCAATTTCAAAAGATTGCTTGTAGTTTAGTAATTTTTTGTGCACTCTTTGTCTTGAGGCTGCTTCCAGAAGAAGACATAGCTATTTGTTCTGAGGGGAGGTAGACAAAACATATCTTGGCGTAGGCCAAGAAACCTTCATGCATCTATGATAGCCTCTTAAGTAACATGAGCAGAGTGTGTATTTTTCGAAGCAAGAACCCTGTATAAGTGCATTCTAAACCATTCAGTGTTTGTGTGTGCTCTCAAGGCCGTCATGGGACGCTTTATGTCAACACAGTGCAAAGTTCTGAGATTACAAGCATTAACTGGTCCTGCAAGCAAGATGGTAACATTCAGATCATTTACAGTGTTGTACCTCACTGTTTAAAAGCGCAAAGGAATGCATGGCAAAAGATGGCTTGAATTCCATCTGGGTTTACGGCATGCCCAGCAGGCAGGCTTCCCATTACGGAATGACTGGCTATGAAATCATGACTCTGACGTCACCATTAGTGTTAAAAGAGGGATGGGCATCAATTGGATCAAGGGAGAACCAGAAATACTGTTGCATTTTTATCAAAACAGTTGGGTGGCTTGCCTTAACGTCTCACTATCTTTTTGCCCTTCCAGATAGTACAGCTGCCACAAGGTGTATTAAATACAGTACTGTATATTCTAAATTCCAGTTGAACAATCCTCATTTAGAACTTATTTGTTCGCCCCCCCCTATTTTGCTCATTTAAGGATTTTGAACTCAATGGAGGTAAGTTAACTCCCAGACTTTCTACAGTGGCATTGTCATTCAGCTGCGAGATTCTTATCAGCCACATCACAAAAACCCCTGAGAACATAAGTCCTTCCTCCCTCTTTATCCATTCACTGACCATCTAGCCATTGCCACAATCAGGCCTTTGTGGACTCCATTTGTCTGTCATCTCCCTGGTTCTGTTGATATGGGCCTCGTGCTGAGAGTGTGGCCTCCTCATACACTGCACTAAGTGCTGGCTAATTGAGCTTGTCAAGCCAGAACATGTTAATGCGCTGATAAGAAGGTATTTAACCTCTGAGGAGGTTCCCTGATGGTTCCCTGCAGACCATATTGTTGATAAGTCTTCTCTACAGGTCTCCTATTGCATCTATTAAAATACTTGGTGTATTGATACAGGAGCAGTGAACTGGAACTGGCCATGTTTATCATCCAGCACACAGACACCATCTTGACAGTAAATGTGAGGGAGGCATGGGCCAGATTCTTACCATGCCAGATAGATTAAACATTCAAAGTCTGATACACTTATCAAAGGCTGTTGATGCAGTCCAAGGAAAGAGCCCATAAAATCACCACACATGCTGCAAGTAGGACTTTCCTTATTCTTTAATCAGTCTCTTATGTGAATGGTTAAGGGAATTGGCAGAGGTCCACAAATCGAAGGTCTTGGATGGGTGCCCTTCCCACTTCCTCATCAAACGTCCAAGCAGTGAAGCAAGACTAACCGTGGTCGTGCCTCTCCTCTTTTCCCAATGGCTGTGCCAAACCTGCTGAAATAGTTTTTGCATGATATTTTACCCCATTTGTTTTGAGCAGGAGATGATCAGAATTTAGGAAACCCAAACCAGTAAGCCACACATGTTGCGCAAATGTACTTTAGTCCTGTCTGGCTTTTTCATGCAAACCACACCTTTCTTGTATTATAGTCAGATGAAAACATGTTTAAATGTTTTTTTGCACATTGTACTGCATCCACGTCTGCTACTGATGGGGACTTTAGTTTGAGTGCAGCTGACATGACCCCAACTAGCCTCCCTGGGATAATCCTGCTGCCGCCAGGAAACCAAGACTTCTCTGCCAGTCTCCCTTTTGCAGGCCCTCACTCATTCCAATTTCTCTCAACCTCTATAATACGTACACCTACATTTAGAGACCATCATGGCCACAAATTCGATTTTGATGCTGATTTGTGTTAACTGCATATGTTAATGTATTTCAGAATTGCATAGTTGCTATCTGCCCTCCTCTTGTAAATTGCGGGTCTGCAGAGGTTGCAAACAGATACTGTTTGGTTGACTTGCATGACTTTCAACCTATGAGTAAATACAGTAGCTATTTCCAGAAGGCAGAGGTATATCCACAACCATTACATTTCGACAATGACCTTTTCAGCACGTCTGCATTAATGTCAGAGATGATAGGTGCCAGCCTGTATGAATATGTCAAATATGCAGAACTTCAATGTTCCAAGTCATGCCAAAGGGAAAGCTATGCCTTCAGGCTGTTTGGTTCGCATTAGGGTTATATGTGTACGTGTGTGAAATCTATGACTCATGAATTTAAGTCATACTACTAATCCTGTATATCTAAGAATGATTGACGTGTTGGCCTCACCAGAGACTCTCCAACACATAATAAGCAGGGATCTAAAACCCCTTCCATAAGGATGTGAGCCAGAAACTTACATGAAAAGCACTTTCTGATGAAGCCCATGAATAAACAAACGGCTTTAAATCTCTTATGGATAAAACCACTAAGCTATTAGCAAAGGTGTGACAACACAAACAATAAAATTATCTAGTCAGTTCTCTACGTAAAGTTATCCATTTAAGCTTTTATAGTTGAATGAGTCAACAAAGTCACATGCAGGCTGAAGTTACTCTTTTTGTATGCATGGCAGGAAAAAGGAGATCCTAAATAAACTCGTCCCTTTAAGTCTGCACAGTATATAATTTCAGAAATCGCCGCTGCACTTTGCCCACGTGCAATAGTCACACTGCAGGGCAGACGTTGTCAAGTAAGGCTAATGATCTCAAACACAGCATGTTACCTCTTCATTTGCTGCTTAAATCAAAAGGAAGACTTACAATGATTTCATTTCCCAAGACTTATCTTCAAGAAATTCTATTTATCTTTTAAGCTTAATCATCTTCCACCATTTAGATTAAGGTTACTTTTTCACACCATTACATATGATAGATTACATGTAAATAACACAGTTGTTTCAGGCAGGTCCAGTTTGTAAAGTTCCCTCCTCACTTGTAAAAGCAGTTGTTAGACTCACATGCATGAAACTGAAAGTGGAAGCGTGGCACAGGGCTGAACCAACTGTGGAAAAAGTAGGAGGGGGAATTCATTTTGTTAGAAGAAAATAGACCTTTTAAGTACCCAAAGTAATGAAAATGATTGTGTGTATCTGTCTTTTAACAATGCATGGCATGTTTCAAGTGAAATGTCCGTTTTTTTAATTGTTTTTTTTCTGTTTCATTTAGCAATACATTGTACTGTTAATCACAGAAGAATAAAAGATATCAGAATCTGTGTTGTTTTTCCAATCTTCCCACTTCAGCCCTAGCTCCTCCCTCCCTCCCTCCCTCAAATACCAGTGGTTGAGGTCCAGATTGCCAACACCTAGTATGCCATGAGGAAATGTTCCCAAAATGAAAGTGGCCCTCAGTGAAACTAATAATGGGACATCCAATGCAAACAAGAAGCCAGAAAAGATACTTGACTCAATTCTAGATGCATCAAATTCAAAGCCAAATTGGTAAATATACTGTGTGTTCCACATCCAAAAGGAATAAACGATTGACTGAAAAAATTTATTATTTATTTGCAGTTTTATATCGCATTTTAAAGTTTTTCATGCCGATTGGATTGGCGACTGAATTGTCCTCAGCAGTAGAGAATAATTTATTACTCATGACACTGTTGTGTGTGTAAACATCAATACTTGAAATTTATTTATTTATTCATTTGAGTTTCCATGGTGAGAAATGACTGCACTGCACACAGAGCTATATTCTTAGAGAGCGGCCATTTTGGCACAAACCAACATAACCGGGTGGAGAAGAGCAGCAAGGTTGCCAAGGTAACAGGGCTTGTCTATATCCCACCGTGCCCCAGCATTGGCCTGATCCCTCTCTATGTGAGCTGGGTACTTAATTTCCCTGACCCCCTGGGTCTGGGCTGAACAGCTTCCATTGATTAGGACAAATGGAAGGGAGACCAGCCAGCCAAACCCCTCCTTTATCAGGGTTAAGGATGTAGTCATAGAGCCGGAGAAGACACAGAGCATTGAGATGAATCGCTCACGGATCCCTTGTTTTAGATGAATCAATGATATATTTAAAGGCTAATTAGTCGATCTATTCCCCGGGCCACCACCTCAGTCCTCAGCCATTATTGAGTTACTTAATGTATTCCACTTCTAAATAGCAGCAGTTAAAGCTTTCAAATGAATCTTTTCCCAACAATACCAGTCTTTTTATGGTGCATGTATAATGGCGCATTGGCGGGGGTTTGGATGTGGGCTTTTGTGTGAGTACAAATGTGTGATTTCCATCCTTCAGGTTGCCTCTTTAAGTCCTGCTATCAGGTAAAATCCTGTCATGGTGGTTTAAGTCTTCTGTGGCATGCCATAGCTTGAATGAGCTCATTTATCAGGCAAACCTGATTTGGGTCACGTGATCAAAGAATTTACCACTGCCTGAATGGCACACTTCCAGCTAGTTTTATTCTGAGCACCTTGCAAGTCCTCAAAAGGCTGTGGTCCACTCAAGGTGCTGTTCAGATGTTCTTTCACAAAAAAGCTAAAGTATGCTTTCAGGAGAGGATATTTAAAATGATGATCTTACTTCATGTCTATTGAGAGAGCAGGACGCTAAAAATGTGTTTGTTCAAAGCTTCCTCATTGTCTCACACTTATGTAATGTACTTCTTAAGTGTGTGCGCATGCTTCCAAGCGTGTGTGTGCGTGTTTCTTGGATGCATGCATGCAAAATTGGCGCATTACAGCTGTTGTTGTTTTTTTTTCTTCTCCTGTAGATCAGATGGATAATAGGATTCACTCCCTGTTGCCCCATTAAATGCTTGTGGTCAGAGGAGTTGATATGATCTGTTATAAACAGACTCCAGGGAGATATGGCTGGAGATACAAAATCCAGCCCTTATGCACAGTCTAGCTCATGGTACTGTTTATCGTCTATGCTTTGTTTGAGGTGCACATGTTCCCTGTGTTTGCATGTGTGTATGTAAGGGTTAGACAGGGACAGTGACAGGATTCAGCACCAGCTGCTCCTTGCAGTGCCCCCCCCCATACCACTTCCCTGTGTCACCCCCTCCCTTATCCCTCCTCACTGGACAACATGCAGCCCCCTGTATGCCACCTGACCATCAGCAAGGCTGCCCCTTAGGAAGCCCCTGTCACCGAGCTTGAAGCTGCCGTTTGCTACCTTTGTTTGCATTTTGGTAAAGTCCCCCCTACACTTCCCCATCTCTTTCCTTTCTCTCTCACTCTGTCATACCGTCTCTGCTCCCGGTGCTGTCCTTTACAAACACACAGAAAGTCATTGCCCCTGTCTACTATTTCCTACATCTTCCACCACTACTGCACCACTACCCCTCTCGCTGCCTCTCACCTGTAGCCAGGATGTCAGCTACCGGGGCTGTTGTGTTGCAGAAATTCTGTCTGTTGAACCAGATAAGGAAGATTGAAATCAGCATGAAGCAGATCATGTTTAATGAATTCAAGCAAGCTCCAAAATAGTGAGGCAACATAACAGGTTGTTTATTTCACAGACTGGACAGTTTAATTCACCCTGTATTGCTTTTTAGCTCTATCCCAAGCAATTACGTGAATTGTAGGTCTACCCAATGTATGTCCTCAGCAGGTCGCTGAGGTTAGTATCTTCCATTTGTCCTGCTTCTCTCCTACCGCTAACTTTTCCACCCCTTTTATCCTCCACCTCCTCTCAGCTTGCCTCCTCCATCCTGTCCCACTGTCATCAACAGTCTGAGGCTGTGATCAGGGCTGCAAGGTCCGGGTACAGCCTGCAGAGCGGAGTGGGGAAGCTGCCTTACATGGCAATGGCTGCTGTTGCCCTAGCAACTGGGTGTCCTTGAGAAACGGGCTCATTTGGGGGTTTGGGATGCTGAGGCACTGACAGCCCCAGTCAAAACTCATAAAGCCCTCAGACTTATCAATTTGTGCGTCTAAAAGAGACCGTACACAGTATGTAGAGAGCCGTGATATAGAGCCTGTGTGATGTTGAATATACAATATATGGGAGACTATCCACAGGGGGAAAATAGAAGAAGGAAGAACTCATTATTGCACCCACTGTACAATCTTGTCCTATGTGGGGGGGATGTTTTCATGATGCTGTGATATTCAGTGCATCCTGTTTTGCGGCAGGTGATCTGTTCCCTTGAGGATGAGGCTGGGTTGATTCTGCTCATATTCTTTTGTCCACCTCAACAATGACAGCTTAACACTCTCGACATGTGATAGCTCCAAAGTCTCCTCGTTTCCTAACTGTTTCAAATTTGACACAGTGCACGCCCCTTCAGGCACTGCTGTACATGAAAAGACAGACAGGCGTATCTTCTGACCCCCTTCCCAACATGAACATTGTAGCCCTACAAACACAATAACTGATGCTTGGTGTTATATGACAGTGGAAGTTCAGTGTCTCTTGTTTCAGCCTGCATGCATGCAATCTTTAGTAAGGCCAGACTTCCCTTGTTCGGTGGAGAAGAACTTTGTGGAACAGTATGAACTCTATAAGACAGAGGACATTCCAGGTGGTGGCGTTTGAACAGAAGTTAAACAGAAATACGATTTTAAAAGACAATATGCAATGTGACACAAAATAATTCATTCTTAATCATTATGCAAAATTATTGAGCTGCAGTAATTTGAATTAGTCTATTTGTAACTGTTGAACATCATGCATGCATCTGCTTATGAATGCAAGCTCCTGCAAAATTTGATTGAATAAATTACCCCATCTGAGCTCAGAGGCTCAATTGGTGGCCAATTTGCAGAGAACTATGTCGCAGTTTTGTCTAATATACCATTATCTGCATTGGATGACATTTCCCCACATCTGGTGATTATTGCAAATAATGTAATATGATGTAGGTAGTTACAATGTGATGTGGATCCTGAAGGTTGACAAGCCTTAAATGGAGATTAATGCCGACAAAGGGACCTGCCTCCTACCACACCCCAGCCATCTGCAGCTCAGCGTATCGTAAGGGTCCACCAGCAACCTGATTGGACCCTAACATCCTCTGGAGAGCAAGCTGTCAAGTGATCTGCCTGCATGAAATGACCTTTTCCGCTTTATTCCCCTCCATGGCCCACCCTCTGGCCTTGTTCATATTCCGACCCTGTGAGTATGTGTTGGCTCAGATGCCTGTAATTTCACCATTCCATTGTGCCTCTTTTTTCCCTGTGCTGAAAAAAAAAATGGGAAAAGAAGAAAAAAGGAAGAACAGTGAGAATTCCAGATGTTATTACTGTGCTGCATGTATGGCTCCAGTGACACTCCCCTTTCATCTCCATTTCCTCCTCTATTGACAGATGGTAGTTATCAGACTGTATGGAAATACTGTGGTTAAGATAGTTTTCACAGATTTTTTTTCCTTCGATATTTATGACCTGATGATCATCATGAGAGCCTTGTGGTCTTGAACAGAGCGCCACTCTGCCAGCGTTTTTTGAAACTAACTTTTGCCACATGGAATACAGCCTAACAGAAGTGTTTACGAACACCGCTTGTATGCATGCTTTAATGGACTAGAATATACAAAAGTGTTGATGTATGACTGAATTGATTAATTGATAGTTGATCAAATAGATATTAATATATTAATCGTTTTAGGTATTTTTCAAGCATAAATGCCAAACATTCAACACTTCCCACTTCTCAAATGTGAAGATTCGCTGTTTTTCTCCATTTAAAATCTTTGTAAATTGAATATTTTTGAGTTTTTGACTGTTGGACAGCCAAAAAAGCAGCATGAAAACATGTTGATGTGTGGAAAGCTTTTATTGGCTTATCTAACATCTCTAAAGACTATAGATTAATTGATTAAATGATAAGGACATTGGGCTCAGTTCGTTGTTTAGTATGTTTCTATTTAGAGCTACGCAATTTATTGCAATATTTGAGTCCACATGGTATGTTTTCATGATTTACAAACTGTGCACAGATTTGACAGCAGATCATATCGAGCCTTGTTGCTCGCTGGAGTTAAAGAGATAATGAGAAATAAGGTCAATGACTAATATTTCCCTTGCAGAGTATTTTTAGCTGCTACTGACATACTGAACAGTGCTCCACACTTCTTTTTGTCCTTGTAAATACCAAGCCTTGTGATGTGAGCCTTATATATGTGCCACATATGATGAGGTGAAACCCCAGCTGAAATTGTCCTCTGGACAGTGGCCAAAATCGGGTTTTCAGCAGCTTTCGTCTTTGTCTATCTCTACTTATGTATATGTTGATGTATGTGCATTGTAAGAAGATGGAATGTAGAAGATAATGTGTGTTTGACGTTTGTTTTGATGTTTCCTGGGGGCATGCATAGTACTTGTCTTTCTTGTGGGTATGTTTTGAGCCTGAACCCTCTTGAGGAGCCTGTACCCTCAGAGCTCATTTCCCAGGTGTCCCACATTTTCAGCTAATCTGCTCCTCACTTTGGCTCCTAATCGGTTTTAGAGTAGCCTGCTGGGTTAAGGGTTTGCGAATGTGAGCTTTGTGACAACTGCAGAGGACATGCAGCTCAGAGCAAAACTACAGAGGAGCAAAGAGGGAAGAGTCACTTCCCAATCACTACCCTGTCCTTTCACGAACACACATTCACACAGTGACACACGAGTTTGCATGAATGTGCAAACGATGTCTTCTTAAACATGTGTTTAAAGCATTTGAAGTGAAAAAGGCCGACTTCTGGCAGAGGCCTTAGGCCACTCAGAATTGACTGAGGCAGGATGGTATTTTCTACTGAAGTCAATAGCTTAAAGTGGCATGTAATGATTAAATAACTGCTTGTAATGTTTTCCCTTTCATTGGGTAAGACTATGAAAGTGCCTGCGTCCTTTCTTTCCCACTTATTTTTAGTCATTATATAATATTTCAATAATACAGGGTTGCTGCTGTGGTTGTTCAGAGTGGAACATATCATATTTATGAATGTTGACCATCAGACAGGAGTTTAAATGACCCATTTAAATGAACCTGTGCTCTCTTTGAGTATGAGTGTAGCCTGATTTACACCTTGTAAGTCATCAGTGGTCACCCTCACTCTCCAGCACACAGGCCTGGTGTACAGTGTGAGGAGCCACGCAGAGTCCCAAACCTGTTAATTGCACCAGACGTGGAAACCAAGAGGGAGAAATGAATATCTCATTTGTGTGCCAGTGTGTGTGTGTGTGTGTGTGTGTGTGTGTGTGTGTGTGTGTGTGTGTGTGTGTGTGTGTGTGTGTGTGTGTGTGTGTGTGTGTGTCTGTGTGTGTGTGTGTGTGTGTGTGGGGTGAGGCGAATGCCAGTTGTCTAATAGCCTTCACACAAGCCTGATTGAATTAGACAGCGAGGAGGACTGCGTTCCTAATTGAATTGGGGAGACCCTGTGTTGCAAACAGTGCAAGCTAGTGTTCCCTATGGAAGTAATGTGTAGAGAACGAGCCGGCTTGCTTGTCCTTACTCCCAGGAACAGACACAGAACTCGTGGTTGCTCTCCGCTGGTTAATCTGTGGCCATGACTGTCGTTTCACAAGGTTACGCTCTACTTAGATGTGAGTGGTCCAAAGGCTAATGGTCTGTAGTTGTGGTTGCAGGCTTTAAGAAGTAACGAGAAAGCTGCTGCAGAAGCTAACGGGTTGTGTTAATGTAATTCTCTCCTCTGAGGAACAGTGGTCTATCTCGTAAAAGAAACACATCTCATTACGATGCGCTCTGATCTGTCCCTGCAGTGATTCGCATAAATAGTTTTTACAGGCAGCACCAGAGCAAATAGAGGCCCAAACATGTACATGGCTCACTGTAGAGGCCTCTTTGGTCACAATGGAATACAGGGAAATACCCACCATGCGCACACATACAATCCATCTGATGCTAGCCATTTTCACTGCTTTCAGCACTTTTTCCTGCTGTGCTCACAAAACCTAGCACCTTTGATTTTTTTTAACCCCTCCAGCCTTTTCTCTTTCACACTCCGAACACCTCACACACACACACACACACACACACACACACACACACACACACACACACACACACACCTTGCCTGTCTTTGTCTCTCTCTCTCTCTTTTCCCGTCTGTAATGCTGTGTTCATTAAATAAAGCAGTTTTGGGGGAGGGTTGATTCGAGCCTGAAAAGAGGGGACAGGGGGGACAGGGGGAACCGGGGTCTGGAGGGACGTGCTGTTCTTGCTGTGATGCCCCAGACTGCTGGACAAAGAGTCTGTCTGTCAGGTGGTGTAGATGAGAGACTGTGGGGTAAAAGGGACCGGATTGGATGTTGGGGTTGTTTTCTCTCTCTTCCTAAATAGGTGTGGCCTTAGGTTGGATTACGTGGTATCAGCCAGCTGTTTGCCTGCTTTTGATCGCACAGTGTACGGCGGCCACGATGGAAATGTCAAATGCCCAGTCATTGTTTGTCCTCTCTGTACATGCTATGTGTGTGTGTGTGTGTGTGACTGCTGATTTGGTCAGCAGAGCCAGAATCACAGTGTTTGCAGCACAGCTGGTCATCTCGGCATCCACAAACTCACTGCCTATCCCCGTCTGTCTGTCTGTCTGTCTGTCTGTCTGTTTGTTTGTGTCTTTCTTCTCTCTCGTTGTGTGATGTTCTTCTCTCTGACACACGGAAATAGTTGCACACATACGGGCACCATTTGTAGGATTCAGATGGTTTCAGCTGCAGGTCTCGTCTTCAGTGCGCTATAAATCTCTCCGGCTGTAATATTCAGGAAACCTTTGAAACAACCAGCAAATTACCTGCTGTAAAAACTGACTAGCAGCCTGGCACAGCGACGTACCTCTCGCAGCTCCCTCAGTGCTATTTTTATGCTGTGAGTCGAGCTAAAACCCCTAATTAAAGTTTTTATGTCACTATATGTTATTAAAAGTCGTAAACACTGACAGACACAAGCAACATGGGGGACTGGAATGTGTGTGGGGGAGGTATTATTCAGATTGACTTGTAAGTGTTAGATTAAAGTAATGCAATGCAGTTTTTAAATGATCAAATAACATTCAAAACCAAACTAGCTCACCCCATTGGAAGACATTTCCATTTGTTTAAAAAAAATACGATTTCTGCCTACAACCTCTTTGGAACCAGTTTGAGCTGATGTTGACCTTTTCACATGGCTTTTACTAAATACTCTTTCCTTATTTGTCTTCCAAGATCCACATTTGCAGTCTCCAGAGATCAGCGCATAATACGTGGCATGTTTAGTTGATGATATGAACAATATCAATAGCAGTATGTGTGGCTTATACACAGGAAGCAGGAACAATAGAGGAGCTGTTGTCAATGAATATCCGTGCACTAATTAACTCCTCTTGCCAGAAGGATATCTGAAGTTAGAGAAAACATCCAAAAAAACAGCCTTCAGCTCTTGCATGTTGAGCAATCCTGCCAGCGTGTTGATCAAACAGCTCAACAGCAGCAATCTAGGCTGGCAGGGAGGGAGGTAGGGAATTACAGCTCTGATCTGTTTTTGTTTTTTTAATCACACAACTCTCTGCATCTCTTGTTGTCTACATATGAAACAAGACAACTTTGCAACTCTGCAAAATCTGTCATCTGGGTATAAAGTGGACTTTCCCCAAATATTTTCCCAAAATAATAAGCGTGGCAGGGCAGAGAGGCATGCCAAGACTTATAGTACTGTGTCCATGATCTGAATGGTTTTGACAGATATTTGTATCACTGGTTGTTTTAACTATCAGATGAACCCCTTCTCCACTACTTAACAGTGACACTATCAGAATTATGTCGATACTGTGAGAGTAACGTATCTGATGCATGTCGAACAAAATAAATCCACAAGCTGAATAATTTAAGAAAATTGATGTTTCATGTCCTGTATGTTTGGGTGAAACGTGAAAGCATCTACCATCTTTTTCTGTTTGCATGTACTGTATATTATTTTCCATGAAACACTGTACATTCAATAATGCCAAAAAGTAATCCCAAAAAATCCCTTTTTGACATATATTCAATTTAAAACAGTATAAAGACAATATATTGAAAGTTTTACCTCATTTTTACCACTTTTACCAAGTGTATCTGAGGCTCAAGTGCAGCGCAGCTCTCTGCTGCAGTCTGATATTAAACTGCTGATGATCAGGTGACTCCACCACCAAACAAGGACGTGTATGTGTGGCTGACAGAAGAACGGCCGTATGACGGTGACATTACTTACTAATCCCTGGGCTTATTCCAATGACGCATCTGCTGAAGGGGAGTAAAGAGGTTTTTTTTTTAGTTAACTTGATGGAAATATGGCTGAGGAAGATGACGAACAGCTTTTGTTTTTGTTTGTTTGGAGCTGTGAGAGCAGAGAGCACAGCTTAATAAACACCTTTTTTTTTGCCTGCCATCTGTTTGACACTTTTATGGATCACCGAGATGGCTCAGACTTTTTATTAAGTTGGTTCAATGTGAAAAAATATCTTTGGTGTAATAAAATCCTTTTGCCATATTGCTGTATAGCTTAGCTTGCTACATTTCTCTGTGTTAACGTCAGTGCAGTTTAGCATTATTTAATGTAGAGTAACTGGTAGCTTCACTAAACGTATCATCTTATCTAACACGGGGGGTGAGGTTCAGCACTTTAAGAAACACATAATTGTAAAAAAGAATATTCCTCCATGGGCTTCAGAACAGTTAGTAAAACCTTTGTCAGTAAACAGAGTTTGTAAGTGATTGTATTCTGTTTTTATTAAATTTTTTGAATCAGGGTTATAAAGTCATGCACATAAAACAAAGTAAAACAAAGACAAAAATAAGCTAAGCAAAAATAAAAATCTGAAATAGTAATTAAATTGTGTACTATGGAAAGATACTGGTGAGATTTTACCACTTATACTATTTAAGGGAATTTCAATTATAAAAAGTTGGAATTTTTAATATGGTTTAAACAAGGTTGTTTAAAATTTAGCGAGATGGGCTGTTAACAATTCCCCACACAAACAGACCAAATATATAAAGATACATATTTTTATGCCTCAAATAATCTCAACACCAAATCCACCACTTCTAGAAGATTATGTTTGGTGGGAAAAAATGTTATATTTAAATAATGACTGTGGTAGCAAGGCATCATGGGGCTTTATTGGTGCTAATCAATTGTATTGTTTCATTTATCTCCCCATGCAGATTTTGAAGTCATTGTTCTGATTGCTTTGCACAGTCTGCATAGTGTTGCAGCACATACATTCACTGTGGGCACAGTAACACGCTGAATTACTTGGCTGAAAGCTCCCAAACACAGCCATTCCCCACCTCTCGCCTCTTTGTTTCCATCTTTACACTTCTCGTCTCTCCTTCCCCCTTCCCTACCTCTTTATGCTGTTCCCTTTGGTGTTGCTCCTGTGAGCGCCGCTCTCCCATAAGACCTCACTGTGCTGCTGAGTTTTGATCCCAATCCCCCACATAGCTGTTGCCTGGGCCTCATTCACAGGCCCGTTGACTGGCAGTGTGAATGTCCAGGACTCATGTTTCGCCCTGTACCCAAAACCTCTTCCCCCATCAATCAAGGCAGAAGAAAAAAACATGTCAGAGCTGATACCTAGTGAGAAGATCTTTACAATGACTTCAGTTTTGTTTTGTTAAACGTCTTTCTTGTGATAGTATAACAAAGATAACTAAAGTCAAAGATGCTTAACATAAAATGCTTTATTGAAAACATCTAATAAATACATTGTATTAGTTAAGCTGTTTTCAATGTGTTCCTTAAGTAGGTAATCCAGGTCCAAAGCTGCCTAATCAATGTTAGGTTGCCTAACATCTCAATCCACAGTTGTAGTCATAGATTATAAGTTTGTTTATTTTGCAAGCACATTTGTAAACGCTGTTATTAGAGCACATCATGAATAAATCTAGAAATCAAGTCTATTGTGTTTTTTTTAAAGTTTCTGCATTTGGCAAAATTCTTGATTCACTCCAATGGTTAGATTTACAAGGTGATGGTGCTAAATAATATATTTTGAGTCACAAAGGGGGGGGGCATTAAGTCCTGTAGGGTCTGTGAGTACAGTAATGTATTTGTCTCATGTAAACATCAAGATTGAACCAGGTCTAATTCTGACTTATAATTTGAACTCCTTTGAATGGAAGTTACAGCTACAGGTGTTTCCATACTATAATTGAGCTGTAATTGCAAGCACAGCCTTAGAATGAAACAGTCGCTGTATTTTAAAAAAAATCACTTTACTATGTAGAAAACGACAGTTATGTTTTAGTAAGTTTTTAGAAATCTGATTTGATGGAGGATTTTAAAAATATTCTCATACACCTACCACATTAAACAAAAAAAATGGGAATTTATTTTGAAAAGAACTTTGCTTGAATAACCTTGACAAATTGATGAAAAAAATAATTTATTTTGTTTCCTTTCTCCAGACTCAATATAATATTTTTTTCACACTGTTACTAAAAAAACAACAGCCCTGACACACCTGAGGGGTTTTAACTTCTGATACATGGTGCGTCCCGTGTGTGGATGTTTCATGTTGCTGTACCTCTGACACCTCTTTCTCAACACCTCTGTCTTTGGTCTTTTAACGGTGGGGCAGGTGGGAGCTGGATTACCTGAAGGGAAACCATAGCTTTTTTGGCCCGAGATGTATGAAAACAAATCGACAAGGGTGCAGGTGGAAATGCTGGAAAATGTTGTTTTTTGATATTTTTTAGCAGTGAAGAGGAGGAGGGGATTTCACAGACATCTAACTCAGTTTGTGTATCGCTGCGACGGTGGATGCTTACGGCAACGTAGAAACAGATTCATCCCATATACAACCTGTCATTAACCCACACGCAGGCGGATACAAAATTTAATGGCAGCTGTAGTGTGTGTGTGTGTGTGTGTGTGTGTGTTCATATTTGTCTCTATCATGAATGTAACCTTTCTCCTAGGTTTGCACAGAGAGCCCTTTAAAAGGGCTCTTAAAAGAAAGCGGGGCACTTCAGAGATTTCTCAGGCAACTAACGCATGGTGAATAATTAAAGCAAACTTGCAACATATTGCCTCGTCTGCACAAAGTTGCCTCACATGCAAGGCTTTACTGGTGTGCGTTTATGTCTTTTGCACTGATTTATATTTAAATCAGTTGGACTCGTGGTTTATGTTTTTCATTGTTTTGGTCACTTTATGGCCTCTATTGTGTGCGGTGAAGCGCTTGAAACGGCACAGCTTATTGTTCAATAAACATTTTACTTTTAAGATTATTTGCCTTCGTATGTCATTGACATTTTTATTGATCACTGAGATAGCATTGACTTGGCATTAATTTGGTTCGATGTAAAATAATACTTTTGCCATGTTGCAGTAGCTTATGTTACAACAGCTTTATTTAGTGTAGAGTAACTGGTTGCTTAGCTCAGCTCATTTTCCAAGTAGCTTGCCCAAAATTGCAGTGAGGTTGACCACACAGTTTGAAACAACACCCTGGGCTCTAACAGAGTAGGATCGGGACATCTTCCCACTGTTTCTGACATTTTATCCATTATAGAACTGACCGATCAATCAAAAAGTTATGTCTTCAATTTGTAGTTTAGGTTCACTCGTCTTACTGCTGCTACTATTAAAGCTATACTCCCACCCAACTAACAGCCTAGGCGCACAAAATGCATTCCACCCAAAATGCAGCATATCAATAAATAAATATCATTTTATTATTTGGTCAAGTTTCAATGCATAATTCACACGAAAACATGCCAAACAAAAGGGAATTCTGTGGGTAGATTTGTTTAGGATTTCCTATCCGGCAGCCATTTCCCTGCAGCTTCCCCGTCATCAAGCCAGCTGTGCGTGTCCAGATTTCGATTTCAGTAGCTCCCATCGATCCTTCTGCTCTCCAATATTTACCAGTTTTGCTCTCTGTTTCTTTTGTCCAGATACTCAACGCCTTTTCCTCACACTATCTGTTATTTTATGCACAAACACACACCAACCAGCCATAGTGCAGAAAGAGGAAGTGACACTGTCCTGACCCGGATATATATAGCGATCCGGGATCGGATGGTTAAAAAATATAAGTCATAAATAAATAAAATGACATTTAAAACCAGGGTTACATGTTCTCCATGTTCTCGCAGATTTGAAACATCTGCGCATGCGCGTGGGGCCTTGCATGGCCTGGAAATCTGGGAAAGCCCTTGGGGAAGACACCGAATTTCAAAATGGCGCTTTGTTTACTTCATATTTTTCGCCCTTCACTGGCTTAAAATCAGAATTGTTCTTCGTATTCCGCTGTGCTAAAAATATGACCGTTATATCAGGCTAGCATCCGTCTTACTGAATAAAAATATCGTGGTTACTTTCAAAATTCTTCTCATCCATTGAGCAGGAAAATACTGAGTGGGATTATACCTTTAAAGTTTTTTGATAAAGACAATATTTTACATTCACTCTGCTGTTTTGAAAAAGTGGTGTAATTTTTATTGTAAATTCTCATATGTGTCCTCCTCTGCCTTTCAGCTTGTTCATCAGGTTTTTTCAAGCCAACTCAGGGAGATGAACCCTGTATGCAGTGTCCCATCAACAGCCGTACCACCAGCGAAGGCGCCATTAACTGCGTTTGCCGCAATGGATACTATCGCACCGACTCGGATCCTCTCCAGATGCCGTGCACAAGTACGTATATTACCGAGGTTGTAATATGTGAACGGTTACTTGCACTCTATACAAAAACACACATTATGCACATACAGGCATACGCACCCACAAAGCCTTTGATTTCAAATATGACGTTTTTGGCACATGCACATACCACACCCGCTAGCAGAAGAGCCTAGGTTCAAAGGACAGTGGTAGTCTGTGTAACTCCAAACAGAGACACCCTGTCAGAGCTGTCCCTCACACCAACACGATGCTGACATGCCCATAGTGTGGCCGTCCACAGATCTGACCCAACACACAAGGCTCGGCTGCCCCTCCTCAACATCACACAGCCGTACTCCAAGCCAGACCAGAGGTTACTGGGCCAGGGCGCGTAGCTTTGTGAAGGGCCAGGCGAGGAGAATGAGCCCAGGCTAGACTCTCTTGTCATGCCAATGAAGCTGTTTGAATTTGAATTTGAATTTGAGGCTGACACAGAGGTTGAGCGAAAGAGAGCGACGGAAGGGTAGACCAGAGTAGAAGTGAGCAAGGGAGGGGTAAAGCGTGAGGGAGAGACTCGCAGAATGGGACGAAGACGAAGAGGGAGTTTTACAGAAATGGAGAGAGGTTGTGTGGATGTGAAAAAAAGACCGAATCTGTGCATAGAGTGTGGTCTAACTAAAACAAAACAGGGGTGAGTGAGAAAAAAAGCCTCTTTCAGCATTTTGGTAGTGTTTTTTCCTCACTCTGCCTCCCTGCCTGTTGAAAGGGAGAGAGGAGGGAAAAGATTTGATGGCCTCCAACAAAGAAGATTTGCATAAGCCTGGCTCTGGGAGCTGAGCAGCTGTTGTGAATGAGAAAGCAGCAGCGTCACGTCACCCGTATTAAGCGCAGCAGGGCCCGGTCTGATTAAAGCAAGGGAATGGGCCCATCAGAGCGGCCCGGCAGCTAAGGGAGGGGATGTTAGTCCTCCCTCCCTCGAAGGAGATGCCAAGGAGGAGTTATGTTTCCATGTTCTGTATGGGAGACACCAAGAAGGGCGCTCTAGTGGGCTTCATTCCAGAGCCGGAGATCTGTTAATTACTGCCTATTAAAAGGAAGTTAAATAAGAAGTGATCGATTCAGATTTCGGATGTTGTGGGTGGAGTGGAGTTGTTTATCTCATTAGTCCTGGAGAGTGCGTCTTCCATAATTAGGTGCACATGTCTGTAGAAGATAAACAGTTCTCAATGTTTGTTTGTTTGGCCTGTCACTCAACATGTAGCACCATGTGGAAAGTTTCCACCCCGTAATGCGTAGCTGCTAAGAATGTCTCAACAGGGGAAACAGTAGGTTTCTCTCCGCAGCTGTAACTCTATACGATGCTCCATGAGAAAGCTGTCAAGAATAGATGTTAAGAAAACACTTGACAAAGTGGACACCAGGGTGGAAAAAGAGAGAATGTAAATGGGCGTCCTGAGGGAAGAGACACTGCCAGCTTGGAACACAGACTCAGACCTCAAAGAGGCTATAGTATCTTTGTGAGTTTGGATTTTCTCTTCTGAGTAGAGTTTTTTAAATTGTGGAGTTGGTAATTATGCCCTCTGTGCCATTAAGTACACATCACAGCTGCCATCATAAAATTAGAACTGTGCTGTGGAATGTAGCTGATGCAAAAGTACAGCATCCTGGTCCTCATGATGTCATGATATTTTATCACATTTCTTTCCTGTGCTGTGTATTATGTATGTACAGAGTTTCTGTGCAGTGTCTGGATAGAGATGCTTGACAGTTGAATGTCTAAGTGTGGGCTGAAACGTTACAATCCAAGTTTTTCAAGGCCTGCCTTGACACTCCCAAATCCCAACCTGACTGGCTAAAAATTCTAAATGGGGAAACAAAGCTGAATGCAAACTTTGTTGAAACATGTTTGACATCTCCAACTTGAGGGAGGGATATGTGTATCTGACATTACCTTAGAATCAATTGCCAATTATTATTTGTTTATGATTTGCATTCATTCTACCCCTAACCCATTCATAGATAAACATTTCAAAATCATATTTTCACGCTGTTGTTTGATCATTCACACCGTCTTCTGGACTTTTTGCCCATTTATCTGGTCAATTTAAAGTAAGTCAGGATATTTATATGAAGAATAGATTCCATGACTGTGACTTTATGAAAGGGGTGACTTGTCGTGACAAACCCACATTTATCCCCAGACTCTCCACTTGGTCTCAGCCCTTCCAAACATTTTGGCATCTCTGCTCATTATTTTTGTTTTAATGCTTTATAGTTTTGATTTACTGCTCTAATCAACATGGCCTCCTGCAGCAGACAGCTGCTTCCAGTGAGTAACTTTGATAAACTCCCCATATGTTACCTGCCCAGCATCAAAACATAGTTGGAGACTAGCTGGTGAACACAATGGAATATTTAGCAGTTAATAGTAGCAATATATTTCCTAAAGGAAAGTAAATATTACGCTTACATTTATCAGACGGCCATTAACACAACTCCAAAAAAGCTAATGGTAACTACTAGATGTGTAAATAGGCAACTGTAGACAGGCTACCTCACTGATTATCAGTGTGTTTTTTATAGTTTTTTTTTATGTGTTCCCCAAGAGGTCAAACAATCATTTAATGCAGGTTTGAAAAGTTCATCAAACATTTCAGTGTAATTTGCAGAACGTGAGGCTAAGGGTCAAGGAACAAGTGAGCTGTTTTTGTTGCAGATCCAGTGAAGCCATAAAGTGGCCATTTTATAGCACTTGACATTTTCGCTCCAAACTCGTATAAGCAGTGAGGCCTGGAACCAAACTTTAAAAAAAAAATTGTTTTAAGAAAAAATAATGAACAAAGGCCATGGCCATGTTCGGAGAAATCGCTCTAAAAAAATGTGGTAAACCGCTTTAGTCACAAAGTGTCCTCTTTCTTCAGTTAACTTTCTATTCAGAGTTATATCTGTGCATTTCTTAAATCACTGAAGTGTTAACCAAAACATCTTTTACTTTCCAGCCGTCCCCTCAGCTCCACAGACTGTCATGTCCAGTGTGAATGAAACCTCTGTGATGCTGGAGTGGATGCCTCCACGGGATTCGGGGGGGCGTGAGGATGTAGTCTTCAACATCATCTGCAAGAGCTGCGGCGGAGGCCGGGGAGGCTGCACCCGCTGCGGGGACAACGTTCAGTTTTTGCCCCGTCAACTGGGCTTGACGGAATCCCGGGTCTACATTAGCGACCTGTTGGCCCACACGCAATACACTTTTGAGGTGCAGGCTGTCAACGGAGTGTCAGATCAGAGCCCTTACTCCCCTCAGTACGCTTCAGTCAATATTACCACTAACCAAGCTGGTAAGTGGGCCCATCTGTCTTTTTCTATACTTTATATTCCTCATGTGACTTCTCTTCACTACGCCTTTTCTCTTCACTACGCTTTTTCTCTTCTCTTCTCTTCACTACGCTTTTTCTCTTCTCTTCTCTTCACTACGCTTTTTCTCTTCTCTTCTCTTCACTACGCTTTTTCTCTTCTCTCCTCTCCTCTTCCTTTTGTACGTGTCTATTTCTGTACTGCTTCTTTATCACTTGTGTCCTGTACAGTACCTCTTCATCACACTCATTCCTCTACAAGCACATAATGCACCATGCATAGACCACTAAGTAAATGTCTTTGCTTTCCTGTATGGTAATGTATGCAGATTAAGAGCTCTAGAATGGGGGGAGAGTGCCGTTGATGATGTGACGGACAGAATGTGATGGCCCGCTGGTCTTTACACTGTGACCTCATCACCATTTTTTTTTCAGGCTCTGGAGCTGAGAGCAAACTAGCTGCTGTTTCTCCATTTCATCTGTTGTTCACTGATTACAGCTATATTTTCATCCAGCCACTTGATTGTAGAGTTAACATTAAAAAGAAATGTAAACCACAGCGTATGAATTATATACATTAAGGTTTGTATAAGGCTACACACACCATGTATGAGCTACCTTGTAAACTAAAACACCTTCCAGTATGTTCAGGGGCCTAACCATAACCAGATTGGTAGCTGGAGTAACTTTTAAATCTGTAGGGTCTTCTAGAAATACACCTCAAAATCTCTTTCAATCTGTCAACTATTGAAACTTTGCATGCTTTCCACTGTGTGGTTTGTGGTTAAAGTTGGCTGCATCTGTAATTATTCCAGAGGCAGCAGCATTGGTTTGGTCTTTAATTGTCTTTATGAAACGCATCATTTGGCATGCCAAGCTTTTCTCCCCCTTCACTGATGAGCAGGGGGATATCGGCTGGGCTTTATCTTTGCTCTGGCTTTGCATCCCATTAGCAGCATACGTAAGTACCTGTCATCTCTCATCATCTGTGTGTCTGCTCTGAGGG
This sequence comes from Chaunax sp. Z400, assembly GCA_037577475.1. Taxonomy (NCBI): domain Eukaryota; kingdom Metazoa; phylum Chordata; class Actinopteri; order Lophiiformes; family Chaunacidae; genus Chaunax; species Chaunax sp. Z400. Next base: position 26,941,953 of record CM075185.1, read on the forward strand.
CAGTCTTAAGACTGAGCTGCTGTGTTCCAGTACTTTTATTACAATGGACGTTTTGGGTTTTGTTTAACTACTCTGTCTTAAGTTTCCTCTGGAATTCCCAGATGTCCTGCTAATAGGAAGCATGGACAAGTTGGCTGAACAAATTTAAGAGAAAAATTTCCGCTTGTAACTTGTTGTAGCAAAACTGTTTGCAGAAATACTGTATATGTAGACGCTCCATAAAGCACTCAGTTACAATGCTGTAAGTATAGTCTTTATTCAAATGACAACCACTTTATATTATCTGTTTTGATTTTAGTCCCTGGTGTGGTGGGTTAATGAGGGCCTGTGAGTGCAGTTAAGCGTTATAATGAGGTCCCTGCCCCAGTCTTTCTCACTGGGGCCACAATAAGCCCCAGCCCTTGGCTTCTCTGCTTCCCCAGTCGTGGGGTCCTGCCGGAAATTGGGGGCCTCTGCGCCCTCTCCACTGAAGTGACCGTCACTTCGGATTAGGCAACAAGAGCTCCCGTCAGAGGGAGCTGTGAAAAGAACTGTTGCTTGCCCCCACTTCACTCTCCCACCTTACCCCCTTCACCCTGCAAAACCAGGCTCACCCCTGGGACTCAGGATTGCTGTTTTGCGGTGCTACGCTACAGGGCTAGGGTCACGAGTACCAGGAGCCCATAATTTCATCTGGTTTGTGAGGCTTGGAGGTTACATAAACATCATGTCACCCCTAATTACCTCATGCAATTCTCTACCTCTGTCTTGCACTGAGAACGATTACATTAGATGAAGAAGAAAAAACAAAAAAACACAAGTGTTATGGGTGGTTCTCAGTCCCTTAGTGGGCTATATTAGGTTCTATGAAAGCAACAAATAAAGAAGTAATTGGAAAGTAAATGGTGTGAAAGTACGCCTCATTTCTTTGCTGGATGGTTGCTGACTTGTTGGTGTGACGGGTGGGGTGTGCGTGAGATGTGAGCAAAACTTCTCCCTCACCATACCTAATCAAGCACTCTGCAAACTATTACCCACAGGGTTTATCCTCCCACTCTGCTGTTTATGTGGTTGGCGACAGTTCCTTTGCTCTCAATAGCGTGATTGCCGTGGAAAGTGCGGCACTTGATTACACACTGTAATGCCACACAAAAGACGACGCCGTGCTGAATGGCTTTGGAGTCCATTTCATAAGCATATGACTAATTCCACAAAACTTGCATTGTGTCGAATATGTAGAAGCCTCGAAGCACCTCCAAGCCTCTTTAGAATAATGAGTCATAAGTAAGCTATATATTTAGACTTTGTTCTCTCTATAAAATGTTAGTCTTTGTACTTTAATGCAGTCATCGCCTTTTTAAAACATTGACTGGAAAATGTTGTCCAGGCAAGTGGCAATATGGTGATCCTTATTTATTGCATTTAACATCAATGCAAATAAAATAAAGAAAAAAGGTCAAGTTTCATTGGAAATAAATGAACTGATCTCACCCCATAACTGACTGAATTGTTTATGCCTATAATTTTGTTCTTGGCTGCTGTTAAATATTTCCCCAGACACTGCTTCCCAACATTAGCTGTTTGTTTTTGTTTTTTAAACCATTATTTCAGTACGGTGTTTCACTTTCATCTGCTATGTCAGGTTTTATAAATAAGAGAACTCAGGCCTGTTTAGGTCATGCTGTTGATTTAGAAAATGTTGAAGGGTATTGTTTTTTTTAATTAATGCTCTGTTTGTGACGTTGGTGCAGAAGATCTGCTCAATCACAAAGAGTGAAAACTGGAATATTGTTTGTCAGATTCATCTTTTACTCAATATTTATTTGTCTTCTGCATCCTTCTAAAGATTTTCAGCACTAAACAAACTGTGCTTTAAATGACGTGAAGTTTAGAAAGTGCTGGTGACCAGTAATAGGTGATTGTTTAGTGAGACTATTGTCTTGTAACATTGTGGTCAAAGGTTTAAATCTTCTAATTGAAATAGATAACATTTCCTCTCTTTGCTTGAAGTAGACATTGACACCCTCAGACCACACGATTACTTATGTGAAACCATTTTACCATTTCAGACAAAGTCCTACTCTGTCCTTCCTTCTGCTCTCTTCCTTTCCCATGTTCTATGAATCTGCTTTCCTCAGTTGCTGAAATCACTGATGTTAAATCTAATGTTTTTGACAGATGAGGGGCACCAGGTGATTTTTGTCCTAATACACGTTACAGTCCTACTTCCTGCCATTTTATCTTCTCTCACTCTGAGACATATGGCCAGATACACAGGCTACAAACACACACACAATGTATTTTCATGCCTCCACATATTTCAGTGTTTGATTGTAGGATTTGGGTGTAGCAGCTATAGTTTGAATGTAAAGTCTTTAAATTCCTAGTGATTTACTAAATCACTTTTCAATATTTCAACTTAAATAATATGAGTGGTGCATTGGTAGCTGAATGGCTTTACCGGATTTTTCATGGCCGCATTGGTTGCTGCTGTCACAGGTTTGATTCTGGCTAGTGACGTTTGTTTAATGTCATACCCCTCTCTGTCTCCCTGTTTCCTGTCTGCTTCTTCACCGGTCACAGTCAAATAAAATGCCCCAATAATAGTTAAAAATGGAAGTATTTTATCTTTGCTGTCAAAGACTTCAATAATAATGTGTGAATCGGTTGCAAGGAAACATCTGTGGCATTGTCCAAGTATAGTGGACATGAAATCATTGTACAAGCTACCATAACTTCCAGCCTTTTAGACGCACAAAATATATCTCCTGTAAATGTAAGTCTTTGTTTCATAGTTGTCTTCATAAATAGAGATATATATTTTTAAGTTAGTAGTATTCCTAAAGTTTAGAAAGAGGGGGGAATATTTGATGAAGCTCACCCAGCTTATTTACTCTGTTATTACTATTACTATTATTACTATTATTTACTCGTTTTGTCAAATGTTATTGGCATCATATCCCATAAGTAGATTTTTTTTTCCATTCGGTATTAGATTTGTGTGGGTGCAAAATGGCTCCAGATCAATATGTCCAAACCGGTGTTTAAGCTGTCAATAATGTCTAGATGACATGGTTCTGCGTAAGTATGGCATGGGTGGAAGTTGTACTCATCACTTTTTGTCATACATGTGTGTATGAAGGCAAAAGACACGAGATGAGACTGTTGCATTAAATTATGACGACACAACCAGGTAATTGCTCACTAATGATGTTAGTGTTAATCATTTGCTTTCTTACTGTTGAGCTGCTGTGTCATCATTTTCAGTGGATAGAATAGAGATCATCTCCCACCTGAATGCAATCTCTGAGTATTGTGTGAGAGCATTCAGCATTACACAGCAGATAAATTAGATCTCCATATACCCAGTCTGTACGCCACATTGCAATGTATGGTGATCGAGTTTATTAGATTCTGGAGGACATATTTGTTTAGGAATTTCAGTAATTCAAGGTGAGCTGCATTTTCTGCTGCTAATCCCATGGAGAAGCAGAGGAACTGAATTGTTTTTTTTATCAGGTGAGCTGGCTGATTGTGGAAGTGAACCACATTATTCAGAGGGTGGGGGGGTTGTAATCGTGTGCAGCCTTTTCATATGGTCGTGGGATGATTTATGACTTAATTATTATCCAAATTGCAAAGGTCCACTCTAACCAGGCTTCCAGGGACTTTTCTACTCCAGTGGGCCATGGTGTGAAAAGCACTGGTGCAGAGCTGGGTGGGACTGCCAGAATGTGTCTACACAGCAGAGCAGCCAGCCTGGTGGAGCTTCTGTTTCAGACTTGATGACAGTGTCAACAGTTCAAAAGAGTCTGTGTGGTCCAATGGCACAATAATGGAAATGACTTGGCTTTCTAGTTAATTTTGTCTAATTTATTATGACAAGACATGTTTTATCTGTGAGGAAAATATATTAGGCACACCAAATAAAGTAACAGTAACAACTCTTCCGGCTGCTACATTATGGTAAATGGACTGTACTTATATCACCTTTCTCGTCTGATTGACCACTAAACAGCACTTTACAACACAAGCCAGCATTCACATAAACATTCGTACCATGCAAGGCACCACCTGCTCATTAGGAGCAGTAAACATTCACACAAATACTCACAAACCAATGGAACAGCCACTGCGAGGGTTCAGTATCTTGCCCAAGGACACTTTGACATGTAGACTGCAGGGGCAGGGGATCAAACCACTGACCTTCTGATAAGTGGACGACTGCTGAGCTACAGCCGGCCTACATTATCTATAGACGCACTATATTATCTACAAAACTGTGCTCTAAATAGTGATAGAGAGATGCAGGCTGAGAGACAGAGTCGGACAGGGGACCACCAGTATACATGGCGTACAGTGTAACAGTGACAGAAGGTGCTAAGAATGCCACATATGGTGGGTGCCAGGGTAGGTCATCCAGCAGGGCAGACAGGAGGCCTCAGCATGCACCTGGAGCTCAGTACTGACAGCGCCTTCAGACAAGGCTGCTCTGGTAGTCAGCCACATACACACCACATCCATGCCACTGTTGATAAAGAGCAACCTGTATAAAGACCGATTCAGCAAGCGCTACAGCAAAGAGTGAGATTATCTTAGCGATGAAGTGTTTGTTAAGCAGCCTGCAGGGTCTTGAGACAGTGAGGTTCATCAGATTACTTTAAATACATTGTGCATGCAATATGATTTTGATGATGGCTATTCAGAGGAGAATTAGCACATGGATTAACTAATTGATCATATTAATAAATCATTCAGTAGCCATGTGTTGTTTTTTTCTGGTTACATTATATGGTCTCTCTTCATTCAGGATGTGATCTGCTGGTTTAAGCCAGTGCAGGGGGGAGAGGAATAGAGTATGCACATCGCATGCATAGAAATCTAGGTTAAAAGGCCACAATCTTTTGGCCCAGTGGGCTGTAAAAGGAGACTTAATGCGAAAGTACTAACTAATTATTATGGAGTGCATTAGCTGTTTAATGAAATGCTTGAATAGCTGACTGTACTTTAATTGAGTCACTTGTTTTCTTTTTACACACAAGAGCATGGTGATAGTGATAATTAAAAAAAACAAATAAAAAAAATAAAGCAAAAAGGGTTCATGACCCAATCAATACTATGTTTTAAATTTATACATTTTTTATATGGCCTTCATGGCATTAACTTCATTAAGAAAATGGATCTGCAATAAACACAATGGGACTCTCCTCTCCTTCTACCAAAGACATTCAGAAGTTGTGGAGCCATGTATTAAATATTCTTTCAAGTATGGCTGCATATCATTGATAACAGGACAAATGCCAATACTCTTAAAATGATCGAAAGTATCAATTGAGTACTTTTGATACAATGGCTACCCATTATCTGAATGGAAGCATTCAGTTGCTTAAAATACTACCAACATTCCTTTATATCCAAATAATTTTTATACAAATACATTTTGAAAATATTCAAATTAATCAACTCCATCAAATACACCACAATCAACCTCACCGCGCCACAGACTAGAGGGTTTGTAGCTGCTGCAGGAGTGGGCCAGTTACATATGGCATTAAATCAAAGAGCACTTGTAGTGATTGACTCTGAGCAAAACCATACAAATAGTCATTTTTTTCTAGTTCTGGTTACAAAAGGGATAGAATTTGTTGTTTGACAGGGGAAGTTTTGTTGATATGAATTAGTACTGGGTTATTATAGTTGATACATTAAAGGTATTCATTCCCTACTTTTAAGGTGAATCTGTCTGGAGTTTCTGCTTCAAACACTACAAGCAGCATCCCTGTGATCTTACTCAGATGTCACTAATGCCTCTCATTTTTTAATCTAGCCTCGATTCACTCACATAGATCAGGCTGAAATATGTTTGTTCATCCACATCCTGTCAAAGGTTTTATGTGTAAATTGGGGTCAGGAACTTGATAAGCAGAGATGATCTTTCATAATCCTTGCCATTGTGTGCTACTCATTGCAGCAGCTTCATACTGTGTAGAAAAACACGACTGGAACATTAAGTCAAAAGTAATTCTTGTGCATTGAAAAGGAAGTCGAACAGATTTTCTTTTTATGTATTTTCAACGTCTTGGTTTTGCTAGAAAATATACTGAGCAACAGTAGAAAGGTATAATGTTTTTAATGTCATGCCATCCTGTTCATGTTAAATATCAAAGGCAAATTAAGGTTCACACAGCTTTATTCACCCTTTAGCCATACAGAAAAATCATTTTTGTGCAAATTTGTATTTGTTGCCTTAGTGTTTACAAGTCAAAAAGTGTGGATGGTGAGACAGAGAACAACAACAGACGGTACAGCATGTCTACCTCCAGCATTTATCACATTGTCACATCTCCTTTACATGGAATTGATAAGACGATTAATCTGGACTTGTAGGATGACATGCCATTCTTCCTGCAGTGATGTGACAAGTTGTTCATGTGTTGCTGGAGCAGGATCTCTCCGTATCACCCGGTGATCCAGAACATCCCACAGATGCTCTATTGGGTTGAGATCTGGTGGAAATGGAATATGAAATATGAAATTTACTCTGAAATGCACCAATGACTGACATGGCTATGTTCTGAAATAAAAAAAGTAATTTCAGTGAATCACATGCTTGTTTGTTTCAGTAGATTAGTGCTAGTGAAAGGAAAATATTGGGTTTTTTAAATTATGCGTTTCTACTGTTGCTCATTGTACTTTGGAGATGCAACAGTAGTGGGAGCGATGGGACTGACTGCCTACTTGATGATATATTTTTAATGACTGTGAATGAACATTAATCTGGATATTACTTAAGGTAATAATCAAATCATGGGTATGAAGTGATTGATAAGATAGAAGGAGCTCAAGGAGTTTCAGAGCCCACTGCGCTGATGTCTTTGGTCATTCGTACTTTGTTGTGGAAAACTGCATAGACATGTTCCTGAGAGCTCTGTGGCAATATAGCTTTGTGTTATTTGTTGATCTGCCAAGATCATGTCATGGAGTGATCATCTTCCAGGCTCCCTCTTCCACATTTCAGCTGCCCACTTCTTCACCATGCTGTAAGAAGGGGCGCCTCTTTGGGTGATACGTCCCCTGACACCGAGGTAGCAGATAAATGCACAATGGCTGATGTTGTCCATTTTCTCAGTCAGTGCCGACTTGCAATTTTCAATTACCAAAACAAAAATACCATAAATGTTAATAATTTCAAGCTGTATACATAATCATTCAAAGAACATATAAAGACCGCTGTATGTCATGTCATTTTCTAGTTATACATTTCTTGGAGGTCTCCATTTTGGAGCATCCCACAATATCTGTTCATATTAGATTTTAGTTGTACCTTTTTTGAGATTTACCTCTCAGTATTTAAATCCAAGACATGTCATACATGAACTGCATCCCCCACACTTAATGTAGTAGCACACATTCTTGTTCATTTTGTTACAGTGGCTATTGTTGTGTTACAAAGCACCTTTTTGAAACAGCTATTCAACTCTATTCTGCTCGATTCAGCATTGTTGTTTCACTCTGCTAACGGAGCTATTAACTCGATAAGACAAAATGTTTTTGTTACCACTAACCAATTCAGAGAAAAGGACGGCTGTAACTCGCAGTCCCCTCTCCAATATTGTAGAATGTTGACATGCATTGTGTGGTTTGTGGAGTTTTTCTTCTTGCAGATGCCAGTAAGGAAGTTGTTTTAATGCAGACAAGCAGCTTGTTGATTGAACAGAATCTAGTTTTTCTCAAAGTTGTGTGAGTCAAACCCTCATTCCACATTCTTGCGGTAGACAGCTCAAACATTGTCAGTTCAGCCCAAATATGCCCCGAGAGACTGAAGGACCACAGTAGATCATCTGCGTATCTTAGAAATGGCTTTTAGACCAGGTTGTTTAAATGGCTTTTTGAGAATGTGCAAAGTTTGTTGTATCAAAAGAACCTTTTTAAAGAACCATTATGATTTTGCACCATGTTATAGATAGGTTATATAATGTATTTATTAATATATTTCTAAAATACACTTTTCAGGTACATAATATATAATAAAATCTTCCTCTTTTTTTTAACAGTCCACCAATTTTCATCAAGGTGGAGTCAAGCATTCAATACCATGGATTTCCTTGTTAGATGCTTTGGCTGCTTTACCAACAAATGCTGAAGAAGCTTCAGATGCTTAACATTAAACCACTGACAGACCTCTATTTTATTTTTTATGAAACCTACATCTTTAGCCTTTGACAACAGCGGTAAAGAAAGGACTACAAGAACTAAGTTCATTTAAAGCTCTGAGTGCCTCAAATGGGATTGTATTGAGCAAAGAACCATACTTTTTATTTGGTTGTCTAATGTTTTGCCCAGTTGCTCTTAAGGAATTATCTCTAGTTTCCTCTGCAGATTTGTCTCCATACATGCTTATCTGTATTTTATCTCATCTGTCTCCAGATTTGCCAGCTTGGCTTAGACTTAAACTTTATCCTCTGCAAGTATCTGAAAACTCGTCAAGCCTCTGAAGAGCCTATTTTAGAATTAGCTTATAGTGTCTAAAAAGGAGTGTATTGTAGTAGTTCCCAATCTTTTCCAGTGCAGATGGTTTAAAGCTTGATGAGCTGAAATCTCACTTTTGTAGCTTGACTGCATTGGAAAATCTTTATAGATGTTAAACCCACAATCCTTTGCAGCTGGGGAAACATGGCATGCTGCCAGCTCGCTAAAAGTGCATGCAAATATGGGCTTTTCCCTTTAAGATGCCTCAATGTGCCGCTCATAAATGGAGAGGCAGTTGGAGAGAGTGGAGCAGTGGTAGCCTGTTTGGGAGGCTGTCTGGTAAAGGACCAGGTGGTTTGAACCCGTTGGGAGAGAGTGCGCTGTGGGGAAACTGATTTTTACAATGAAAAGGAAAAGAGCTTTACAAGCCCTGACCTGTTCTCCCTACCTCCCCTATTTTCTCCAAATCATAGCTTTGCTCTAAGCACCAGACCGTCTAATCATATCAGAGCCACATAGTTCTAGACACATTAGGATTTTAGAAAGATGATAAAAGGCCTTAAACATATACTTTCTGGGAAGCACATGATTCATGTGCCAGCAAGTGTTGGAGGCTTTTCTATTTTTTCTATGCTTGAAACTGAACCGAAGCAAAAACCACGGTGGTGTTGTTTCTCGCTGTCAATAAAATATGTCAACTGCAGGAAATACAAGCTGATGTGTGTTGGCTTAATGTAAGATGTAATATCAAAAACTAGACACCCCCCCTATACCGGTGCACACACATATTGAACATGGGAACCCGTGACTGAGCTCCCTCTGCTGCCACCCATTCACAATGGTCTCACTTCACTAGCCTTCCTTAATGAAGATGCCCAACATGTTCTTAGCAATTCTTAGTAATGAGGCCTAGCAATAAAAATTTGGCTTCCCTAAACAAGGGAATGGTTAAAGAGGAAAAGCCCACCAAAAGAATGTAGTGTAATAAAAGATAGCAAAGGCAGATTAATGGGGTGGATGAAAGCCTCACTTTTGTGTGAGTCTTTGCAAAAGCTTGCCCCATTAAATTGCATTGGCTTTAAATGGGTGGAAATATCCCTTTAAACTCCATCTTTAATTGATTAGTGGGTCACTGGGTGTTCGAACATAATGCTAAAACATCTCTTAAAAATGTTGAGTAAAACAGAGCCTTTGTATTCTGTGTTGCTGGGCCAAGGCCGGAGTGTCATGCTAGAATAGACTCCAAAGCAGCTTCTTTCATATCAGATCCCAGGCGGAGTAATCATGTGGGGTCTGAAACCCAACTCTTCAACAACAGCTGGGGCCTACCATCCTCTCACAATTAAGCATTGCACTATATACAACCTTGAACATTTCAGATGGACCCAGTCCACAGCCTATTCGGTCATTAATGCTACTCTGATCATTTTCATCTTTTTGCTGTTTTGTATATGAGAATTGAAAGAAAAATCAAACATGTTTACAATGGCTTGGTATTAAACCCACATTGAGCACTGTGTGTCTTACCAACTGGGAAAATTGAGCACTTTGTTTGTAACTTTAATAATACTCAGTGATGCATTTTGAGCCTTGGTTTGGACACATAAAAAGTTCTTGAAATTAACATACTATATTCATTCTGTTGTAATTAGCATGGGTTTCCCTTATGGCTTAGACTCATGTCCACTCTCTCACTCATCTGTGGCTTATTGCAAACTACTACTACAACAACATAATCATTAACGCCATTTATCTTTCCAATTCAACCGTCTAATTTAATAATGTCAACTTACAATCCCTGTCTTTGTCATTATAACTGCTTCATTAGTCTTGAGAAGATTAACAGAGCATTTGTAGAGAAAACGTATAAGTAAGGCGCCCATTGAAACTGGAGCTTGACAGCTTTGAAGAAATTGATCTGACTTGACATTGTTTACAATGAGTTGGCTTCCACTACATACATGACTGGGAAACTTTCTAACGTCTTTGTTTTAAAATTCTAATTGTGTTTAATGGGGTTTGATCCACATGATTTGAAAATAATTATTACAACAACAAAGAAATTGGCTTGAAACAACTGAAACGTATATTTAGAGGCATATCTCAGTGAAAGATGTTGACACTATGAAAACCAAGAATTTACTCAACCCTTTAAATTAAGTTTAGGGAAATAAATTCTAGCTGCACTTGGAAGGTTCAGAGTACAATGGAGACTTATAGATTTGGAGTACATGAATTGGATGTACGAAAATGGTTTTCATATGTGGATTATTGCTGTAGGCCTTACTGCGATGAAACATTGACTTGGCATACCACTACATTCCACAATAGATTGATGCAATGTCAGCTTAGCTTGAAATGCATGTACTGAATTGACATGAAATAAATAACACAGCTGGATGGCTATTTTTGTTTTCTACAAGCTGAATGATTCCTGACTTTTTGATTTTTACGGTTGCACTGAAAGGCGTGTCTTCCTTTAATTTAAATCGCAGTTTGTTTTGTGATACACCAAACCTAATCGGTTTTGTGAGCTCAGACATGGCGACTGCCACCACCACTGTCTGGAGGCTGCTCTTTAGCAGAAGTAAACCACAGTGTTCTCCTCCAACAGCTTTTCATGTTGGCATGTGTCCATCCTTTGTACATGAATACATGAGCTGCCTTTATTTCTCTGGCCCTGTATCAGGTTACTAGGCAAGGCTGTGCCGTGTGTTTAATGGAAATGCTATGCAGGAAAAGGCCATGTGGCAGTCTTGAATATATGTACATCCGTAACGGGATACTCGTGAGTTCCTCTTTGTGTAACTGTTTGCCTTATTAGGCTGTCGTCTGGTAACTGCAAACAAACTAGTGAGTACTTTAAGATGGAGGAGATTCCTGAGACGGCGACCTGACTCGATACTCTACATACTATTGTATATCCGGCTCCAGGAAAGGGGCATGATGCATGTACACTGCAGAGGTACCCCATCATGGTGTAAGTGCTTCTCTGAGATAAAATACAGAACATCTATTTATTATCTGCCGGCAGCGGCACTTGAGGACATTCTCGGTCCCTTGACCATCACAGTTTATACAGGCCGTCGTAATTTGTCGCCTTCGATGGATGCTTCTGTTTGACTCAGAGGGCATGCAAGGCAGGACTGATTAGCTAATGAGAATGAGTAAGGTTATAAAAGGGACGTCTTATCATTGGCTCTGACTCACTGTGGTCACCTACACGCCATAAATTCTATCCTAATTCAGGACAGTAGTTGCAAATACAAGTCTACATGATTCTACTGTCAGCATTTCTTTACATCAACAACAAAATAAAAATGATTTATGGAATATTAAAAACCACACACGTGCAGTCTTTGAGTCTTGAGATTAAAGAGGCGTGTCAGTTGTAGTTTCCGAGTCAGACTTCTCTCTTTATTGCCAGGACTCAGGGGATCCACTGGGCTGCTGGCTGAGGGCTGGGTGTGTATGTGTGCCACGGGCCTGTAGGGGATGAGCGCGGGTGCCTGGTGTCCATAAATCTTGCGCAGCCCCCTCCCTCCCTCCCTGACTCCTCAACCCACCCCTACCCTTTCACACATTCAGAGAGGCTCAGACATAGAGGCCTGCAGGCCTTGCCAGGCTCCCCAGACAGAGCTCTTTATCTTCAGCTTCTCTTAGCTTTACACTGACCCACGCCACCCTGAACTAATCTTAATGGTTGTTGGAGGACTTGAGGTGAGCACGCCTCCCTGACCTCATGGTGGTACTCAAAAGAATGTACAAAGTTTTAGGTCATTGGGCTATGCAAGGCTATTAGTAGGCCACCCATGATGCAACAAGACATTTATTCTACCACTGAGTCTTAGCATTGTGTTTGGTTTAAAATATGTGAATAAAATGAAAGCAATTTAATTGTATTTGTTCCAATCAAAAAGACAAAAGGCAAAGAAGATTCAATCCTCAGAAACCATCTCGAATAATGTTTTAAGAAAATGTAGGACTAATATGATGTAATTATATTTTCCCCAAAAATTCCTAAAATAAGCAAATGTTTTGTTGAATGCGTTTGTAAGACAGATACAGTATTTACAAGTAAGTATACTGAAACTACATCAACTGTCCACCATGTCTACCTGCATGTAGTTAGAAGCCCTCTGTTAAAGGAACATACTAATGTTTTTGAATAATTTACAAATAATGTGTACGTCACATTACAGCTGACATTTTTCCTGTATTTATCATTTGTTTTTAGTTTGACCTTCTTTGCCAGAGCTATTGATTTCTGCCCATATACTTTAAAAATGAACTTTTAGAGACTTTTTAGTAAAGTGATCCGTCACAGTTAACATTCTCTCACCCTGTTTTTTGTGAAGATGCATTATTCAGTGAGTGGCAAGACTTCAGGATGCTGTAAACCTCAAATGATAATAATCAGCTGCCAATAAGTGTCTACAGATGAGCTCAGAAAGTCATCAGAAAGTCCAGTCTAGAGGGTATAAACAATAATACAACAAATCACTGTGTTTAAAACGTTTACTGTAACCCTGATGGGTAAGTTATCTTTGTGATGTCTGCCCATGCCCCATAGCAAGCATACAAATTTCTAGATGTTGATTTTCATACCATTCTGAAAGGCACAGGAAACCAATCTGTGCCTGGAAGGCAAGAAAATAATCTAAAAAATGAAATTGGAAAAATTGTTGGCAGTAATTTTAAACACATGTAATTTGTGGAATGGAAAACCACTGCTACGGTCCTTAGACCTCTCATCAACAAGGAAAATATGCATAAACAACTACAGCTAAATAAAATTAGTATGTGGAGGATAAAAAGAATGTTTTTTAACTCAGTGACTCTTGATTGATTTACGCTGTTTGCTTGTTTGGTTTATGTGGTTGACCAAATAGGCTAATTTTATGTAATACACAGTATAGTGATTTTAAAGTGATTTGGTGTCTTATCAGCAGTACAAGTGCATATTAATTACATGAGGATTACAGTTGATACTGGGAAGTCCCTCAAGGCGGCTCATGTGCTGTTGCCTGTGTTGTAACTTGCCACCCTGCGACGCATGTCAAGTCGTGCCCCTCTCTAAAAGCAGACTGCAGTACTTCACATAGACTTTATTGCAGTACGTATTCCACCTTTGCAGAACCTGGTGTTTTGCTGTGAGATTAAAGATGCTGTCATCTTCTGTGTGGGTGACTCTGGTGATTGATTTGTGTCTGTGTCTCCTCCCAGCTCCATCTACAGTATCCATAATGCACCAGGTCAGTCGTACTGTGGACAGCATCACCCTCTCCTGGTCCCAGCCTGACCAGCCTAATGGAGTCATCCTGGACTACGAGCTACAGTATTATGAAAAGGTATCAAAGATGCAACACACAAGTTCCATTTTCCTTTTTCCCCAGCCATTAAAATAAATGAAGCGCCAATGGTAAAAACTCTTTTCTTTAGATGTACATTTAAAGTCAGAGTATCTCCTCGTGCTCTTTTGCATAACAGTACATCCTAGGAGGCATGTAAGTGGAGCTTCTGAATATTGCATAGAACGTCTGCACATTCTCTTTCAATTGTAATCATGGTCAGACACTGGGAAAGGAAACCATGCTCAGCCCTGAGCAGGGTTCACTGGAGATTGATGCGCAGAGACTTGTGGTTCAACAATGGTCATCTGCTTGCTATAAAAATCATATTCAAGGGTCAAGCTTGACCAAATCAGCATACTTTCTCATAAGAACCCTCAGTTACAAATGTGTGTTGCTTCAAACACAATTATCACAAAAGTGAATCAAATCGCACGCATGCATATACACAGCATTTGTTGAGCTTTTGTCTGCACACTGAGCCGTTCCACTTTTTAGTATAATTCCCATCACTGACACTGCTGGAGAGAACTGTCAAAACAATTGTCCCGGCCCCTGCTGTGGCTCAGAAGTGTGCGCTGAGCAGCGGGTTGAAGGGAGCAGCTAAAAGAGTCTCAGTCTCTGCTCTCAGACCTGTCAGCATTCTGGAGAGGAGGAGTATGGCAGCGAGACAGAGCTCTGATCATCAGACGGCGAGGCTCAGAAAAGCTCCCTGACCTGAAACTGCCACAGAATCTGTCTTCTTAGCTGCAGCTGCCTCTTTCAGGCCTGCTGCTTTATCAAACAATATGATTTGTGTGGTAGCAATTTATACAGATCAGTTCTATTGTGGTTACTGAGGATGTTTGTAACATAAACATGGAGATCACATATTTGTATACTGTGTACGTTCTCCATATTTCAGCTACATTGTTTTTAAGTTTTAATCTGTAATGCTGTTTGATGCTTTTTATGCTTGGTAAGATGTTCACAATGTTACTCACCTATAAGTAGTTATTGGTCACACTTCCATTTAGGGCTGCACAATATTGGAACAAAGTGACATTGCAGTATTTTTCTTTTCTGTGATGTATAAGAGATGACTTGAAATGCTCCATTTGAAAAGAATTAATCATTCTAGACTGAAGAAAGCTGCCAGTCAGATTCATGTCTGACAACTAATAACAAAGGCAAACACTCATTCAAATCAAAGTTATTTCAATCAAAGTGAATTATGTGAATTATGTTCTGTCAGACAGAACATACTGAAACTGATTGACTGAGTTTTCCTTCTGCATCAAGTAGCAAAATAATTTAAGCATGACCTGTTTGACTTAATTTGCCATAGGCTTGCTTCACATACAAATATTAAAATACTTATGTTGAGAACGTTTGGTGTTTTTTGAGGTCTTATAAACCACACTAAAATTCAGTGCTGTCTGTGCTAATGACATTCTACATGTGTTCCTCAATCTTAACGCACTATATTTTTTATCTTGTTTCATAATTGTTGGTCTTTATTTAACATGCTGTTCTTCTTCTGCTAGGACCAATCAGAATTGAACTCGACCGTCATCAGGAGCCAGACCAACACAGTGGTCATCCGTGGCCTTAAGCCAGGAAGCATCTACGTGTTCCAGGTCCGGGCCCGCACCGTGGCTGGTTTTGGACGCTACAGTGGCAAACTGTACTTCCAGACCATGACTGAGGGTGAGAATTCAGCCAATATTCACCAAAGCACGCAGGGCTGTTATCACCTGTCATGCATGGACACGCCATGTGGTGTAGTACGGATACAGACAGCTGCAGGAATGACATCATATTGTGAAATAAGCAGTTCAAATACTCCAAAACCAAATTATTGTGGCTTGAAATTATATTCTTATCCTCATCATGTCGTTTTCAGTATTAGACAATATCCCACACAATATACGGGTATAATAATTTAATTCTTTATATTTCAGCATACAACTTTTTTTTTCCCGTTGTGTGGTACACAAATGTCCTCCACTCAAATAAACGTAATTTCCCCCCCCCCAAGTGATTGCGTTTTACCATTTGCAACCACAAACCTTTAAGTCTAGGATGAGGTCGAAGTTGTCTTATCTTTGTGCTCTGACACCACTGGGAGATGAAGGAACATTCGGTAAACATCAGTCATGTAGGTTAATGTTAGAGCCAAGCCAGCCTGGGTTTCCCCCTCTGAACATATTATTTCCTTCAGCCTGCATTGCCAAGGGCCATCATTAGCCTGAACTCTCTTACAAACATCCTTGATGCTGCCACACGCAGACCCCAGCAAGGAAGATAAATCAAAACTGACCCATAACTGTAAATACTGAGCATATTCAAGCTTCGTTGTTTTCATTTTTTTAAGAATACGATTGATTTTATGTTCCCATGCACTCAAAAAGGTTGCATTTTCCTGCTGCAAGAAGATTATTTTCCATGGTTACATTACATCACTAAAGTAAACACTGTCCTTTGTGATGAGTACAGCTCTGGAAATGGAATGGAAAAAACGAGTACCTCTCAAGGCAATAAAAAAGGGGTAAACTAAAGTGTTTGCACTACAAATTGCATTTTTAAAATCTGATTCAATATTGACAATAAAAAATTAAATACTTTGCAGTGGTGCCTGATATTTCATGCCTGCTGTAATTCAGGGTATTAGACAATCAAAAATATAAAGGCGTATAATGAACCAGTCCAACTGATCCTCTCTGGTTAAAGATGTTGGTAACATAATAATTAATAACACATAATATGTTTCTGTAAATGTCACACATACCATATGTTAATAATGATTCTGATTTGAAAGTATAATTTTGAAAATCTTGTATCAAATTAATTTTCAAACCTGTAGAGATATGCTAATCAAGATTCCAAGACTTCAACTCTGGGTATATTGATTTCTGAACCGATATTAGTGAAATAAGCAGATACAAGTGATTATTGATGTATCTGTCAATGTCTTGAACCTCTCCTGTTTGGTACCTTCAAGTAGAGGCTGCTGTAAATATTGTAAAACACAGTTTTAATCATATAAAATATGTCTTTATAGGAGAAGTTACTGACCAGTACCATTACCGTGTATATTAACTATTAAATAAATGTCACCAAAAAAGTGTTAGCGCGATGTGTTCTCCCTGGAAAAATATAATATTTGTATTATCCAGACGCACAGAGAACCACAAGGAAATCACCAGCTAGCTAAAATTGCCCTGTGTCATTTGCATTGCTCAAGAGAAGTGTCTGACTCTACCTCTGTGCCCATTCAGTAGCTGGATGCCTGCTCTTGGCTGCCTGATCAGTCTGGGTCTCACCCAATCATGCTCACTTCACACGCTTTCTGCCAGATGATTTGTCTATATCCGCAGCATCTGAGAACAGTCAGTGTGCTTCTGAAAATGGTTCATGCAGACAGTCAAGATGCCAAGATGCTCATTGATTCACCCAGCCTTATGTCTGTCTGTCTCACCAACTGCTCCCTCCGTATGGAGTCGCTCAGATGCTTATCCATATGTTTCAGCTTGTGACTGCATGTGTGTGGAAGCGTGGCGTTATTATCTATGTATGCATTTCTTCTTTTTATAGAGGAATACAACACCAGTATTCAGGAGAAGCTACCTCTCATCATTGGCTCAGCAGCCGCTGGCTTGGTCTTCCTCATTGCTGTAGTCGTCATCATCATCGTCTGTAACCGGTGAGTCAGTCCTGACCCAGTCATTCTAAAAGAGCCTAAATCATCTACACAAGCTGTCAAAGGTCACACTCCTCCTTTTACTTATGTTTTATGTTTTTTTTGGATGGTACACAAACTTTTTCACATGGAGTAGCATATTGCCATTTTGGATTATGACAGCCTCATGACAAAACATGGAATTGTGGGATAGTTTGCAAGAACAAAATCAAAGAGTCAAAGAAATTAAAATGAATTGGGATGGCCTGATGACACAAGTTAAAAAAGACATGTCAAGTTTTCCATTTATAACCCAAATCTGACAGCAGCTCCAGCACAAATTCAAAAGCTAGCATTGAATAAAACCATTTTACATTATAAAAAGCACAAAATGTAAAAGTACTTGTGTTAAAAAAATGAATAATACAAATTTATATCTGTTAAAATTTAATTGTTTCATAGAGGAAATATTATATTTCCCTTGTCGTGTGTGGCCAAAGACAAACAAATGTATTTTGTCACGTCCATAATGTCTTGTCCTCTGTGATAGTGGTGGATGAGGGTTTTATGCTTTCAGGTTGTTCTTTCCATTCTCATGAAGGTGATATCTCTCAAACACATTAAGGGATTTTTTTCAATTATGGCACACGTCCTCTTGGACACAAGGATGAGCTGATTAGATTTTGGTGGTCACAGGTCACGGTTACTCTAACCTTTTTGGCCTAACTAAAGAATTCATACTGTAATTATGGCAGTGTTTCACACAAATGTCTAATACTTAATGATGAAGTGATGACATTTTATATCTAAAAGGCCAACTTCACTGCGACATCATAATGTTCTGCAAAATCACTTTTTTGGCTGTTATTCAAGACCATAATTCTGGACCAGAAGGGAATAATGTGACCTAACAATATTTCACATTTGCTTAAATGTTGAATTGGTGACACTAAACCTGGGTGTCCACCTTGAAACTGTCCTCATTCTGTGCTGATGGCTTGAAGATGTGTGTGAAGTATCCTCACTTTAGAATTCGTAGCTTCTGTGCAGCAACATCCATATTTAAAGTGTTGTAGTCCATCACTAGCTTATTGGTTTTGCTGATTTAGCTTTAGACAATTGTTATTGCACCATGTAATGAAGCTTTTTATCAGTCACTACATACTGTATATGAGTCTTGACAGACATGGATGTAAACTGCGAGGTGTGGTGTGGTGCAGAGGTATACAACCTGTATTTCTCTATTGTTCTCACATTTCTAAATAGATTTTACAGATTTATTTATAACATAATTTTGATTTGAAAGTATGATTTTAATTGAAATAGATAGATTTAACTGAAATAGATGTAACAGTCTAAATTTTTCTCCCTCAATACAACGATCCAATATGTAATAATTCTGCATAAACATGTCTTAAAATGACGAGACCTTTATTGAGCTGTATTCTTACATTATTCCACCAGAAAAATACATAATTTAATGCAAGGTAACAGTGTGTTACATTTGGTCTCCTTTCACTTTAACTTCTGCAAAAGAGTTAGAGAGTGATGAAGGAAGTCAGTCGGTGCCGTTAGTTTACTTGTCTGTTAGTTCGTAAGCAGGGCAACTCAAAATATTTTCAGCAGATTTCAATGAAAGTTTCAGGAGAAGTTGGCCCTGGAGAGCGGAACAGTTGTAAAGATTTTGAGGTTTATCCAGAAGATGGTAAAGATCAAGGATTGTATTTTTAAGAATCCTACTATGGCGACACTATGACCGGGCCTGTTCTACCTCTGATTGGCTTGGTATGACTGTGACGTTACACAGTCCAAGTTCTTTCATTTAGAGGCTACGTCAGAATCGTCATCATCGTGTCAAGCCAATCGGACGAGTAAGTAAGTCCAGTTATGATGTCGCTATAGTAGGATTTGTGAATTCGCTTAGTAGAGGTATGCGCTCCTCTAGTTTTGAATATTTTTTTCATAGTCTCCTGTTGCGATGCAATTAATCCACTCCATAATACATCACACATCTAATGTCATTAGCCCATCTAAATAAAAAGTGGTGATATTTAAACCATTATTACCTAGTAGGGATTTAAGATTAGATTAAAAAAAACATTTATGAGATGTACCCATAATGCACTGGAAAGCAAAGAGAAGATTTATGTTTGTGTACTGCATGGCCAGTGTAATACAAAACCAACTGCTCATCTATCCACAAAGTCCCGTCTCTCTATGTGATCTTAGCTGTTGTATCTTCCATGTTGGTACACCTGGGGGTGTTTGATCTGTGTTTCTGCCCCTCCCTGCTCGCTGTCTTTGAACCAGAGCTAGAGTTCTTTGTCTTTCCCCCAGGAGGCGTGGCTTTGACAGGGCTGATTCAGAGTACACAGACAAACTGCAGCACTACACCAGCGGCCACAGTGAGTAAAGCACCACCCTGCTCTCCTTGCATTTACCGCTAGTTCCTCCCTCAGCACCATGCACACCTGTCTCCATGACTACCATCTCACACACCTGTCTCCATGGCTACCACCTTGTATGCTGGTGTCCTTGGCTGTGGGCCAGCACAGCATCACTTCATTTGCCTGTCCCCCTCATCCAGTGATGCTGCCTGTTGTTTGACTCTGCTCGTTAGGAATTTGGATTTTAACACATCAAAGCCAGTGTTAAAGTGTGTGTTCTGTGCAGGATCATATTTCTCGTTAACTGTATCCATTGTAGTGGAAATAGGCCAGTTTTCTCTCACGTTAACGTGATTAGCATGCTAATGCCACATGAGTTGCCATTGTTGAAAAATTCTAAAGACTTGTTGAATGAAAGGAATTTCTCAATGATTTTCTCTCTTCATACAGTACACTGGCGTAAAGCTTAAATAAATCTGGGAGACGGAGCTCATTTCACCATGGCTCCAAGATATCAAAGCTAATCCATCTTTCTCCTGCATGATTGGAAAAACTTAAATTCATAACCCCATCTAAATATTCTGTTTATTTGATTGTGTAATTACCGCCCTGCTGCATCTTTTTTAGGTTAATTCCTCTCTAAATATAATTTTTCAATCTAATCCGATCATGTTGGGCAAAGATTATCAGTTTGTGATTCAGTCAGAAGTTTTGCAGACAGAGAGTCAAGTATTTCATGCTATCAAGACAGTGTGTCCTGTGTGCATGCTGTCCTCTCACACCAGTAACAGTTCAGGCTTCTGCCCCAGTTTATGGTGGTCTTTACCTTTATAGGAGGGTGGTCTGTTGAACAGAGCTTCAGCTTGGGAAGAGATCGTGGGGTTTTAGTGATGGGGGTTTTTGCCTGGTCACGTCCTCTCCATCTGTTCATTTCTGCAGTGTAGCGTGCCAGGTTTGGAGGCGGTGTGCATGCACTTAGAGCTCTACAGCAGCCCAGCCATGAGTTCAGTGTCCATTCAAATAGCCTCAGGCCTGAGGTGTAGGTGATAGCCGAATAATCGGATTTAAAACTCGGGACACTTAAGTCCCTGAACACTTAAAGGTCACCTTAAGCCAATTTACCGGGCATCAGGGCTTAGGGGAGCCAATTTATTTCTTGGAGAAGAGCTGAACGATCCTGATAGAGAGCCCAGGTTTCTGTCCTGAGTGTTAATGACGCTATGACTCACAGGAGATGATATATATATATATATATATATATATATATATATATATATATATATATATATATATATATATATATCTCTATATATATCTCTATATATATCTATATAGATATATATAGATATATATATCTCTATATATATCTATATAGATATCTATATAGATATATATAGATATATATATCTCTATATATATCTATATAGATATCTATAGATATATAGATATCTATATATATGTAATAGCTACGTATACACAGTAGCCAAGAAGCACTAGTCATAACAACCATTTCTAACTACTCTACTTCCTCCATCTTTTGTCCTTTTGTCCTGAATGCCATTGAAGAAATCACACGCTTGCTTAGGAATGTGTGAGTGCAAAGTGAATTGATAGTTAATGCTCATGAATATCTTTGACTGTCAAGCCTGCAGGAGTGTCAGCATGACTACAACAATCAAATATTATTTTGGCTCTTTCGTTTTTTCCAAGTGACTCCAGGAATGAAGATTTATATCGATCCGTTCACATATGAGGACCCCAATGAGGCCGTGAGGGAGTTTGCAAAGGAGATTGATATATCCTGTGTGAAGATTGAGCAGGTCATTGGTGCAGGTAATGGAAAACCTGCCTGAACGTGGATGGAATACAACTCTGTAAAATAGCTTGGTGTTTAGTTGATTTATTAGTACAAGTGCTGCTTTCTTCCGCTTGCTCGCTGCAAGCTAAATAGAACCATTGCTTTTTTTCCCCTGTAACCTCTTCACAGGGGAGTTTGGAGAGGTGTGCAGCGGTAACCTCAAGCTCCCAGGTAAAAGGGAAATGTATGTGGCCATAAAAACGCTGAAGTCTGGCTACACAGAAAAGCAAAGGCGGGACTTCCTCAGTGAGGCCAGCATCATGGGCCAGTTTGACCATCCTAACGTCATTCACCTAGAGGGCGTGGTCACCAAGAGCAGTCCTGTCATGATCATCACTGAGTTCATGGAGAATGGATCTCTGGACTCCTTCCTCAGAGTAAGCAACCAAATGTCCACAGTATTTGTGTTGTCTGTGTGTTTCACCATCAAATACACCCATTTAAAGAAAACATGTTATTATGATTTTTTTTCCATTCATTTGCATTGCTTTTATACAAAGTAAACTAGGGTTCTGTATTTGTGGTTTACATAAATATCAAACAAGATTGATTTTGCCAAGAAAAATCACAGACTCATTTGGTTGCTCCAGTAGAATCTGATACTGTAAATTGATGATGTTGCTTGTCCTCCCACAGCTTTTTTTAGACCAGTTAGTCAGGGAAACATTGACATTAGTATAAGTATAAGTATACTTGCCAAGGATGCTGTAGGAAAACTGAACATAATGATATTCTAAAGTGGCACCATGTCCACTGGTAAAACTTAAAAAGTCGACTGTATGGTAATAATGACAAATGGCTAAATCGCATCTGACAATGTTTTGATATTAGACTGACGACTGCTACTATTGACAGCTCTGCTAAACGTTAGCACCACTGACTGACAGATAGAGCTGCTTCATGGCTTTGTATTGCAATGATAGGCTTAAATAAAATTACGTGATGATCTTAAAAAAGTGACAACTGCATCTGTAAGTGTGTGTTACATTTGACAACTTCCAAGCAACGTGCTACATCCCTGGTTAGATACCTGTTGAAATCATTAAAATCACCAAAACCAATACGGCTGAGTAGATTTGCCAATGACAGTTCATTGTCATTCTGAAGCCAGCAGTTGTCATTGTAAGCGTTGACCTACAGACTGTGAAGACACAGTTGTCGAGGTTATAACATTGCAGGTCTTGCCATTTGAAAATTGCACTCCTGATTTTGATATAAATATTAATGATTCATCCCTAGCAGTATTAACTTTAAATATTCAGACACCTGACAAAAATGTATCCTTGTTGTATATAGACACACTCTGCAGTGTACACACATTTTTGTGCAATAACTTAACAGGGTTTACACACTTGTGTGCAGTAATCCTACTTCACGTAAACATCATTATTCTCAGATTCTCTCCTGTGTAGTTCTTATAGTGCCAATCACAAGTTTCTTAATGAGGTATTCTCTTCTCTATACAATCACTCTTCACTTTTTACTCTCGTGGAATATCTATTTTCTCCAAGAATTGTTTAATTTAAGGTTTTTTTCTCAATATATTTGATGTTTTCTGTCATTGTCAGTCTTAACACGCTGACAAGAAATATGCTGCACTCACAAATTCACAGGATTTTTTTTTTTTATTTTCATAATCTAACCACAGGAGGATATTACAGAGAAATGGCCATGCTCCCTGCATAAATAATTCAAATGCTTTACATGCCTTAAAGGAGATGTCAGATGTTTAGAAATGAAGCTGGCTGTGAGATGAGATGTCATGCAGCCCTTCACCATCTGTCTTGGGGTGTTAGTGATATAAAAACAAATTTTTTTTGCTTTGCTATTTTATATGCTTTTACCCAACCAAAGTACTCTGGAATGAATGAGCGTAAAATGGAGACGTATGATCTTTGTCCAAAAAAATGTTTAATTTTTTCAAATTATGTAATGGGAACTCTTCATTTAATGTGACAGTGTAAGATTAACATTATGGATTAACAGTGTGTCTTTACTTTCATGAAGTAGTAATTCATATTGCACTGTGTTACACACAACAGTATAATGACACTGTACAATAGAAGATGTATAGAATGCAATAATTGTTGTATACAGATACAAAGGTCAATTTAATTTCATGTAAATTTCAACAGTTGAAGAATTTAAATAACACCTGAATATTGTCTCTGCTGGAGAACACCATAGGATTTCCACCAGTTTAATACTCATCCTGACAACTGGTGTAAGCCCTGTACTACACGCTGACAGCAGACCCATCCTTAAGAAGAAGACATACAGGCTCCTGTCAGCACACCGTTCAGACTAGCTTCACAGACTTCATTTGCATTCTGCCTCCACCCACCATCAGCGTCAGGAATTTGATCTTGCGGTGAAGGGTGTTTATGTATATGCATGTTTTTGCTTAACATATTTAACAGCACATTGTATTCAAAACAACAGAAGCAATCTGCAGCGCCTCAATGTGACACTTTATGACAGCCACTGCTGACAGTGTCATAGTCTGTTTTCAGTGGTCACTGCAGTCTGTTCTGTCTCCCCTGCTGCCTCCTACAGAAAAGCGTGCAGGATGGAGAGAAAATAGGAATGCAGAATACATCAATCAGAGCTGGACTAATACCTGGAGGCAGAGAAAGAGAAAGTAATGAGAATCAAATGTCCATCTGTGAGATTTAAAAAAAAAAATTAACTAAATAAGGCACACAGTATTACAAATTCCTGCTTATTTCTCACACCTAAGACTTTGGAGGAATCTTACCAATTTCAATATATGCAAATACAACGCACAGATAAGCTGGCACTGTGTATTTGTGTGTACGGCTCATGAATAATGCAATCTCCTTAATTGCTGTGTTACACAAGGAAGAGCAGCTTGACGTGAGGTGATGCATCCGGTCGCTAATGAGCAGCAAAGTGTTTGAAAGAGAAACAGGCTAGTGCAGCAGTCATGCAGACTGTTAATATGGCTGTACTCGGGGGGGCCCCTGCTCGCCTGCCCTTCTAATTCCCACTCTTGGCCTTTCTGTCTGTCCACACCCGTCCCCAAGCCCCCATGTTCCATCCGTTCTCTGGAATCCTGTGTTGTAGTTGTGTCGTGGTGGGTGGTGGGGCGAGTGCAGGTGTGCGCAGTTGGAGGCACAGCTGCACCACTGCTCCAGACGCTCCCCAGGCACGGGTAAAGCCCTTACCAAACTGTGGAGAGGAACAGCTGTAGACAGCCAGCCAGACCTAGCTTAGCCCTGCACAGCCCTGAGCCCAAACAAACCTTAGTATCCTGCAGAGCCTCATCGTTGAAACTAAAACTACAAAGTAACTTTTCTACATTAGCCACATATGGGTTGGGTTACAGGAAGACATGTCAAAATTCATTTATTACTATATTTAAACCATAAGAAATTAAATGGGAATCAGTTTTGTGTTATTAACGGCACATTTTGTTAGTATGGGGTACACATGTGTAGACTTTTAAATGTGATTATAGCGTCTCTCAATCCTGTTGGCGTATGGTTTTGTTTATACAAAATTGAGATTATTCCCAACAATATTGGCTCAGTATGGGTCTCCATGGCCTTTCAGCGTCAACACTAATGCAGCACACTAACAGGTTTCTTTGTGGTTCTTTGGCTGGAGTTATTGAAATCCACTCTGCTGGTGGACTGTAATCAAATACAAGTTGTAGTTGTGACTTCTCTTTAGGAATCCTTGCATGCAAGAATGTATCATAACTCAATATGTCTGTTTTACAGCAAAACGATGGGCAGTTCACTGTGATCCAGCTCGTTGGTATGCTGCGTGGCATTGCCTCAGGCATGAAATACTTGGCCGACATGAACTATGTGCACCGTGACCTTGCTGCTCGAAACATCCTGGTCAACAGCAACCTTGTGTGCAAGGTCTCAGACTTTGGCCTCTCACGCTTCCTGGAGGATGATACATCAGACCCCACCTACACTAGTGCTCTGGTAAGAAACATTCAACTCTTACAGTCTCTTCATAACTTACCCAGGGTCAAAGTTTAACATATAGAATTAGTTTTAAACGAGAACACGTCTGGCACTCTCTGAACCCTGATCCTAATGAGAATCCTATTCATCCAGTGCTGCCAGTTGGTTTTATTTAACTGATTAGGTCTGATGTACAACAGTTTGCTCCCACACTCATGACAACATCACCCATTCACCTGTTCCACCCTTCGTTCCAGTTTTTCATATACCTCACTGCACTCCCAGGGGTTTTGTTATATCCACCTCCCAGTTTGGGTTACCATCAGCATTGTTGCCATGAACAGTGTCTCTCTCCGGAGGCAGGACTCTGTAACGGTTGGGTTTCGGTCTTGCTTCCATCACTGAGGTTATTGCCCTTTGTGTTCGCAGGGAGGGAAGATTCCTATCCGATGGACTGCACCTGAAGCTATCCAATACAGGAAGTTCACCTCTGCTAGTGATGTGTGGAGCTATGGGATCGTCATGTGGGAAGTCATGTCCTACGGCGAGAGGCCTTACTGGGACATGACCAATCAAGATGTATGTGTTTATCTTTCCTATAATTCTTTCTCATTCTTTTCAAACTGCTGCTGAGGGTTTTTTTTTAGGTTTTTTTTAATAATACCTCCCTAAACACATCCATTTTTTGCTTCAAGTTTCATTACAGCCTCAGACTCCTCAGAGATAGGTTTTGTCATTGCATCTGCTTTCCCTTAGCTAAACAGCAGCTTTCACTCATGGGTTTTATATGAAAATTCCCCCACACCACAGAGCCATAATCAGATCATTTGAAATGCACGGCAGTGCTCAGCGGACAATTTCTGCTCTTGACTGGAGCCTCCATTTCCTATCTCCCTCTGGGTAACGGAGGCAAGAGCAAATTACGGGGAAAGATAATGAAAATAGTTTCAAATTGGAAGTGAGAACACTAATGTGCTAAGAGGGACTGAGGACCTCAACGGTTATCTTATTAGCAGCTCCTGATAGTGTTTCTGCTCCATCAGGGTGCTCGTTTGGAGGTCTCATGAATGAGATTAATCTCAGTTTGAACGGAGCTCCTTTAATGGCTCTGGTAATGAGAGGATTGTGTGTCCTCCTCACAAGTGTCCTCCAAGTTGTCTCACTCTGTTAACCGTTCACCACCTCTGTGTTCACTTCGACCAACAACATCACCGGCCAAGTCAGACGTAGCTCTAATGTGGCCTTGGAGTGAGAGACTGTTAAATACTTCGGTGAGGCCAGAGATGAGGCCACTGTTGGCAGACATGTGAAGTTGTTGGAATAACCTTTATATTCCTAATGATCTAACTGGAGTTTAACAACTTCTCATATGACCCAATGTGCTGATTTGTGCACATACATGTGCATTTATCATTTATTTAAGTAATAACTGTAATTTAACAGTTTTGACTCACAGGGAGTAACACACAGTAATGACTTCAGCGGTTGTTTTCAGCACATGTCGAGAGGCACAGATGTTCTTCATCAGAGGAGCAGCTTCAGTGTTGATATTTACTTCATGCTGGATATGAATGTTGTGAATGTCACATTAATTAGGGTATTATCCAAAAAGATCACACATTTTTTATATGCCCGTGACCTTTGTATGTAGGTGGCAGCAACAACAAATGCATCATATCATGGTGGACAGTAATTCAACTTCACAAGTTGGAGGTACTCCTACTTTACCTCAATGTTTCCCTTTTACATGGTACTTTTCTACACTACATTTATCCGACAGTCATAATTAATAGTGACTCTTCAGGTTACGCTTTTACATAAAAAATGCAATAAGGTTATAAAGACATTTTTAAACAGTAAAAAGAGGTGCCTAATCATTGGTTTGTGCCTCCTCACAAAATTGGTAGTATCCACATGAGGTCCCCTGTTACAGTTGGTTTTTTTTGTTTTTGTTTTTTAGGGGTTCCACTAAAGAGTTTTACCTACTTATACTTTCACCCTCTTAACTGCTCACATGGTTTCGTTTGAATAAACGACCCTTCCTGTGATCAACGTAACTGTTTCGACCTCCTACCTACAAAGTATTTTGTGCTGGCTCCACCTCAACCAGCCACAAAAGAAACATGCTACTGACACATTGGTGAATAACCAGCAATAATAAAATAATGGAAAATGTATGAATATGTCAATATTTTTAGCATCACAAGTACTTTTTAGATTTTAGAATCTTAAAGTCAATATGGTTGCAAATGCTTTTAGACTACTTAACCAGGATTTAAAATGCAGGACTTGTATTTGTAATGCAGTGTTTTTACACTGTTGTTTTGGTACTTTAAGTTAAGTAAAGGATCTGAGGACTACTGGATCTTACACTGTCTCCATTCATTTATTCATCTTATTTTTTCAAGAGCTTCTTACCAACCTTGAGAGATCTGTGTCTCCCCCTGCAGGTCATCAATGCCATAGAGCAGGACTACCGGCTGCCCCCACCCATGGACTGTCCCAGCGCGCTGCACCAGCTCATGTTAGACTGCTGGCAAAAGGAACGCAACAACCGGCCCAAGTTCAGTCAGATCGTCAACAACCTCGACAAGATGATCCGCAACCCCAACACGCTGAAGGCCATGACGCCGTTATCTTCAGGGTGAGTGGCTGGAAAGCTGTTGATTTAAATTCAGTTTGTTTTATTCGATTTACTTGTGTTTGGATTTTCTGCCAGTAACAATTGTAGTCCTAACATACAGTGCAGTGTACTGATAAATGTATTCACTCTGTGAGCAGTATCTGCATGTGTGTTTTATCTAATCTCTGTAGGCATCCCACAAGACAAGCCTTTGATTTTAACATCATTTCACATTGTTTCCTTCCCCTCACAGGAAATTCATACTCCTGCTTCAGTGCCATCCGTGGCACGGTTCACTTTTTTCCAAAAACACTGTCTCTTGTCTTTCCTGGCGCCGAGTGGTTATGTAAATTAAAGCCTTTTGGTTTGATAAATCAAATCCTTCCCATGAACGCTTTGGGCAAAACTTGAATTGAAGCGGTTGTGCAATTTACAAAACAAAACATTCTAAAGCATTTCTGCTTTGGGTGTTAGTTTCCTTTGAGAGCCAAGGTTTACTGATTCCCATTATCCCTCTCTGTACTTTCATTAGTGGTGGAGTGCAGAACAGAGGGCCAGATTTTCCACAGACACTAAGTGGATATATTGGCTCCCTGAAGCCTATCACTTCATTTGGAAAATACACTTTATGAGGACTCAGTTTGGAAAATCCCGATTCATGGATTAGGCCATTGGGATTCTCTGAATTCAGTCTCTTCTTTTGAAAACGTAATGTAATAATTCATGTTTGAATCAAACGCAGGTGTTCTGGGCTGACTATGATGTTAGACCTGCCATTTTGTATTATCATTACTCTAAATAGCTCCTTCTTGTGTCCCCCTCAGTGTTCATCTCCCTCTTCTGGACCGCAGTATCCCAGACTTCTCCAGCTTCAGTACTGTGGATGACTGGCTGGATGCCATCAAGATGGGCCAGTACAAAGACAACTTTGCCAACGCCGACTTCACTACATTTGATGTGGTGTCCCAGATGACCATGGAGTAAGTGCTGACGATTCTTGCTGTTCTGGGCCTGATAAGTGAAGAGAAAACAATCTCCCGAGGCCGTTTGGCTTAGTCTCGCATGTCTTTAAAACCTGAATGAGCACCAGACTCTGCCTCTGGCCTGTTACAAAAGACACTATTTGCACTGGATGTAATTATCAGATCATAATGCTGCAGTTGCAAGGCTGAACAGAGGGAGAAAAAGCAGGAAGCCATACCAGTGCCCCGTATTTCCTAGCATGTGTTTAGCAGGCCTCCCTTTTACCTCAGTTGAAGGACTGGGAGGATTCTTTTTATTTCAACTTGGAGAAAAATCCACCTAACACACAATTATATGATTACGACCCCAACACTGATGGAAAGCTCAGGTTTTAGTCCATCAAACATTTCCGACTTCACAGCAAAACAACATCGCAACATTCTCCTAAACAACGGAAGAAGTTTGAATTGTTCAGAGTTGTTTTAATACGTTAAATAAA
Source organism: Chaunax sp. Z400 (assembly GCA_037577475.1). NCBI lineage: Eukaryota > Metazoa > Chordata > Actinopteri > Lophiiformes > Chaunacidae > Chaunax > Chaunax sp. Z400. Next base: position 26,971,687 of record CM075185.1, read on the forward strand.
GAAATGAAAACAAATGTAAAATCACTCCATACTGCTCAAACACTGTAATCCAAGTCTCAAGAAGTACCAAGATCCCAAACTGATTTGAAAAGATGTTGTTTACACCCTATTTATGCTTTTAGCCTCTAAGCCAAAAGTGTTATCACCTACCCCAACCCAACTGTCCAGAACATTGGGGTGGATAGATAATGAATACGTTTTAATTCCAGGTGAACTTTTCCTTTAAGAATGCCACCTGTAGAGAAACTGATAAAAGATCATTTCCTGTCTGGGAACAAAAGTATCATGAGCCAGGGATGAACTCAGAGAGATGGTGAGCTTCAATTATCTGATGGTGGTGTTAAATCCAACAAGAATGATTACTGTTAAGATTCAGAATCATCGTCTTGTAGACAAGAAACACCCCAATAAACAGTGAGTAAATTATCATGTTTAGAGCTGATGCCATTGCTTTGATATAAAGTGGAACCTCCTGTTTATGTTATGTAAGATGTGATGTCTGCGATGAGCGATGTGTCTACTTTAGACTTGAGCCAGTGAGATGTTGTGAATTTGTAATCTTGGCATTTGTTTTGGTAATATGAGATTGGTGGGGTTTGCCACGTTTGTCAGGAAGTCAAACAGTCATACGCAAACACACTAAACTGGCATTCAAACATTTTCCTGCAATTTAAGAAGCTCTCTGGCCTCAAAGATGGATGAGCATGCAGCTGTTTCTCTGTCTAATGATAATGTTTCATGCCTGTTACTTTACTGTCATCTCAGTTTATAACATCTCTATTTTTTCAGCTGCCAGCCGTCTTTGTCATGCCTCCATGTTGTTGTTATAGATACAGTAGATACAGACAGACTTGTGTTGTACTGACTGGTGCCTCCGTCTGTCCTCACAGGGACATCCTGAGGGTTGGTGTGACGTTAGCAGGTCATCAAAAGAAGATCCTGAACAGCGTCCAGATGATGCGGGCACAGATGAATCAGATCCATTCAGTGGAGGTTTGAAGCCCCTGAGCAGAACAGAGGGGGAAAAAGGGGCGAGGTCGGTTGGAATGCAGGGTTCTGGGCGTGGAGGATGGAGTGGATGTTTTTTTTTGTTGGTTTTTTTTTTCGTTTTGGTTTTTGTGACACAGTGTGGTCTGGTCTTCCTGCCAGACCACCATTCATCTCCTGTTCCCCTCTCCACCTCCCTCTCTCCTCCTTTTATCCCCTGACCCTGACTCTCCCTCCATCCTTGGAATCAGCTGTGGAGAGTCTTGGAAACAAAAGTCCATGTGAGGAGGCATCAGAGGGCCTGTTTGTTGTGATAATTTTGTGAAGAATTTTTCAAAGAAAAAAAAAAGAAACTGAGAAAAGGCAAGGATGTTATCTAAATTTATAGGTGATATAAGGGTGTACACTAGAGGAACTGAGTAGGAAAGCTACCCTTTAAAAGGGCAAGAAAAAAAGATAGCGAGGAAGAGTTGAGGAGATGAGGCCATCCTCAACAAAGTGTGGATGTTGTCTTTGCCATTTTCATTTTGGACATCATAAGGAAGCCGTTCTCCGTGGCCCTCTGACAGGCAAAATGCAGAGACCCGACACACACTCCCAACTGTTTCCCCCGGAGAGAGAAAAATAAACCATGAAACGGACGTTTGACATAGACTGATGTCAGAATCTCATTCATTCAGTCTGACAATTTACACTCAAAAAAACAGAAAACAATTCTCATTACAAGCTATTTTCTTTTATATTGTGTGAATTTTTGTGCTGAAGATTCCGTCTTACCATTTTTCTTACCTGTTTCCCCTCACTGTAGACAAAAAGACAAGTTTGGTTGTTTTTTTCTTTCACCATGAAATACTCACAGCTTGCCAAATGGAGGTGTCCCCGATCATTGATCCTGTACTGTACATATCAGATTCACTCGACCAATGACTCAGAAACAGCTATAGTGGGTCAGTTCTGGAGCAGAACTGACCACAGGGAGGGTTCAAGTTTGTCTCACCCCCATCAGTTTCTCTCCTTACTCTGTCCACATACATACAGTGTGTCCCATTGTAGCATTGTTCATCTCCATTGTCGTCTGTGCATATGTGCACATGCTGAGTGTGCACACCACATGCACAAAGAAGCTCCTGTTGGAACTCGTGTTTGATAGCATGCTGAGTGAGTGGTTAATTTCACAGTGCTTTGATTTGCTGCAATTAATAGAGCTCTGTTTGGTGAGAGCTTGGATTTGACACACTTTACAGATTATAATGTGGCTGCATTATATTCACTCTTTCCTCTTCTTCCTGTTTTCATTTTGAAAAGATGCTTTTTATGTTTAAAGTGTTGCAGTTTTACCACACATGTTTATTTGACACATGCAGTCATGAATAGACTTAACAATCAAGCAAAAATGCAATGTGTTATATTTTTGCAATTTCTCTATGGACATTATTGACTTGTTATTGTTCTCACTTTTTCCTGCACTGAGTCGACTGTTCGACTCCAATGAACACTCCGGATCTTCCATCAACGCTCATACAATTGTTTTGAAACATGAATCATGTTGGTGCACAAAACCATGTAGATAAACAGCGTCTCCCTATTGATCTCATTAGGTAGACGGTATATGCAGTTATTGTGTGCTTTCCTGTGAACAATGCTGTCTCATGAGTACAGAGCTGTCCATCACTGTTTGTGTCATCATCTATAAACTGACGCAAAGGTTGTGAGGGGGAAAGAAGAGTTCAAAGTAGCGCAGTGATTCCCTGGACGTCAGATTATGTACACAGTCTGTAAATGATATCAGGGATCCCAGCAGGCCCTGCTCCGAGGCCCGACAGCCAGACATGGACATCCAGCTGTGAGCCACTGGTAAGATGTGTCCGGTCACAGCGGGGCGGCTTCACCCTGATCACAGCCGCTCTGTCCAGGCACCGCATCCCTCACTCTCCCCTTTACAGCCTACATGCCTGTCAGACACCTGTCTGCCTCTCCCACTGATCCTCTCACAGTCGGCTCTCAGCAGTTGTCTGGTTTTGTCTCGATGACTTCAACAGCGTCAAAAGCAGCAGGCAAACAGAGACTCATCACTGTGGCATCAGTTGTGTCCCGAAGCCTCACGTCTCTGACTGTGTGGAAAGAAAAATTCCGCCAGACTGGACAATTCTGCCATGTACCAAATCCTCATCCTGAGAGCGTTTGGGGTGTCACTTCAGACAGCTTTAGCAGCAAAGCCCCGCTTAAAGAGAGTGACCAACCTCCGTTACTGCAGCCCGTCGTCTTACCTTTCTTCATCCCTGGCAGTTCAGAGCGTTTACAGGAGGGGATGTTATTTTATACTCTTTCTGCTCTGTAATCCTCTTCTTGGTTATTTCCATCTACAGGATGACTCATCAGAACAAATATTGCCCTGGAAGCTTTTACGATGTGAAAATTGTGGAGGAGCATCATGAGCTGTTAGTCATAGCCGAGAGGCGACTGAGAAGTGATGCTGTGACCTAAATGCCACCAATGCCAACGTGCAGTTTGCCTTTCATGCAAGCTTTAGACTGTCTTCCTTTTCCATTTCTCAGTACTTAACAGCTCATCAGTTTCATGTTGTGAGGCTGGACGTCTTCTCTTGGTACTGCAAATATCCCGTTGTCAGGAAAAACACTTGATGTTGTTCTGGAAGTTAATCGTAACTAAAGTACACACACAAGTTTCTGCTCCAGCCCCATTAAAGCTCATTCAGACGCTTGTCCATGGATTCTGCCAAGTTATTAATCAATCCTTGACCTTTGCTTGAAGGAACTACCTTAAACACTGTGGGCTGAAAATTCTTACTTCCTGATATAAAGTAGTGGTGGAGCTGACTTAAAGTTGCATACTGTCAGTATTTTCCTGAGAGAATACTTTTTACTGAACTCCTTCAGAAGGGTTGGTTTGATTTTAACTGAAGGAGTTTAAGAAAAACCTTTTGATTGAATGTGGAGTGTTTGGAAGCACTACATGAAGTATTTATGTATCTTTCGTATTGTTGCATCACTAAGCAGTGATAGTGGGGGGAAAACTTTGCTCCACTCTTATGTCAAGTGTTTCAAGTGATTCTGACTTCTTTTCAGCAGCAGGCTGGCTGCCTGATTTACACCAGAGCCCAAGCTGTGAAAAAAGCCCTGATATCCAAATTCTACACTGATGAAAAATTTATAGAAACCAATTTACTAATTCATCTGTTTCGGTTTTTTATGGAGGGTATGCTTCTAAAAGAAATTTTATATGGGGATTATTCTTTTATCACCTCTCTGAAATCAGACTGAATATTTTATTTAAGTGAATTTATTGTCCATTACCATAAATGGTTTTCAGAGAAGTGCACTCAGATGTCTGAATATTAGATCACTGGGAAAATTTCATCCCAGTGCTATTTCAGCTCAAGATCTGTAAATACAGAGCGATATGCGTGTCCTTTATGTTTAATTCACTTGCTTATTTCCAAACAAACCAGCTGTTGACTTCACTTTAAAAAAAAAAAAAAAATTGGATTTATTGTCAAGTTTCACAGCAACAAAAACATGTCATCTGCACATGCAGACTCCAGCTTCTCTTGTTAAATTATAGTTTTCCTTTGGAAACTGAAGTAGAAGCAGCGTGGTAAAGGCTGTCATGATGATTTAACACAATCTTTGCCCACTAGGTTTTCAGCAAAAACGTATTGTACCTTCTCCTCTTACATCTGTTAAAAAAAAGTCCTGCCCTCATCATGTGCCAATTTTGAATGACGGAGGGCAAAGTCTCAGTGTTACTGTTACATGATAGTGTGCATGAACACGAGCTGTGCCAGGCTGTACCCTCGTTTGAACGTGGCCCAGCTACCGTGTGGTCAGAGCGAGAGGTCTGCCTCCTGTTGTAGAGGACAGAAGATGGCTCCTGTTTAACGGGTGCAGCACAAAGCACCAGAGCGCCCCCCCCACTGCTGTGGTGGTCAAATGAATCATGTTGGATTGACATTTTCAGGTGCTGATTGTGTGCGAATGTTGCAGCAAACAGAGCTCCCATGTTCAGGACACTTCAGCAGGCTGCTGATGGACATACGCTGGCTGCTGCTCAGAACAAGCCTTTCCCTTTGTTGGACAAGCGTTCGTACCACCTCAGCACCAGTGTTCCTCAATATGACCCTGTGTTCCCCTTCTGTTGCCCCCTCCCTGCCCCTGGCTCCCCCTCGCACTACCACTCTGGCTGTTGGCTACTACAGGCGGGGATCTTAACGTGTTCCCGCTCCTTTAAAGCCCACATTATAGACCAGTGCTGGTTCAGACCACTGTGATCGAGGTGGGGAATCCCGTACTTCTGTATAAATGTATATTGACTGTAACCCTGTGAATGATGTAACAATTTCATTATTTGTAATATTGTCATTGGTTTATTTTCTAAAATGGAAAAATAAAAATTAATTTCTAAAAGCCCAACTTGAATCTCCTCAATAAAAAAATAAGATCTGTTATAAAACATTGTTGACTTGTTTCTTAATTATGTAACTTTAAACAGATTCTGTTTTTTATTTATTTTTATAAATTAAATTTATTTTTCATTATTTTTACAGTAGAGATTTGGACTCTATATTTTATGAGAGTGATGTTTTATAATAAGAAAAAAAAAAGAAGAAAAAAAATGTTGCCCCTGCTAAATTTCAGCCTGAACAAATTATTGTTGACCAAAGGTTATTCTTTAAGATTTTCAATTTAAAGCAACCAAAACATGCGGACATTCTATTTTTTAATGACATTTTAACATCACAAGAATGGAAATTATAAATAAAAGCTGTAAAGAAATTATTTGAATTAGTTAAAACATTTCATATTTTCATTTTATAATGATATGAATATTAAAATTTTTCTCATAATTAGGATTTTTTTTATTATTGCGATAAGACATAATTGATTGCAGTATTATTACTGTAATAAGCAAAATGCAGCAACTGCATATTTGGTGAAAATTGTGTCAAACCCTGAATCTGCATTTTGGACTATTCTACTATATGAAAATATTTTTGCTTTATGTGAAAATAGCTTTTACCTGTTTACACATAAGTCTAAAGTTAGTCTCAGTTCAAGCAAGTCAGAGATTTACAATGTCACGTTAGAGCTAGCTGGTGAGCTAGCCATGGCTAGCTCTAACTTACTTTCAGACTATCAGACTACATTAGTTGTTTTTCTCTAGTTTTTAGGCATGAATGTGAATTTAATGAAGTAACATCTAGGTAAAAATCAGTCATTCATTATAACTAAATAATACAGAGAATAAATGGGACCAACAGTGAAGATCCAGCTAAAGCTATATATATATATATATATATATATATATGTATATATATATATACACATGTATATATGTATATATGTGTATATATATACATATATATATATATATAATACATGTATATATATATGTATATATATAATATGTGTATATATATATATGTATATATATATGTATATATATATGTATATATATATGTATATATATATGTATATATATATATATATATTTATAATATGTAAATATAGACATACACCTTACACCTTGCGAGGTTATTTTAATATTTGTTGTGGTGTAAAATAATCGGCCTTGAATGGTATAAAATGAAGGCATTATAATTTTTCACAGTTACATGGTTACACAATCAGTCTGAAAACTTTAAACCACCTGTAATCTCAACTTCACAGCTCTCTTCCTCTGTAGCACAGAAGAGTGCATGCCAGTCAGATTCCTGTCATTTAGACGTATCCCATTTCAAATCTATATTTGAAGTGGTTTTGGCTTAAAAATGAAAAGGACATGTTTATAAGACTTCCGGTACAAAAACATTTACAAGCAAGACATTTGTTTCCAGCTCACATTAAAATGAATTTATCAAAGAAAAAGTCAAAATTCCTGTAGTTCACTATAAAACATTTAAAATATACTGAATGAAGCTGCACAGCTGTCTGGACTTTGCACCCAATAGTACACCAATGGTATAAATATGCTACAGCTTACACATTTCTGCAGTAAATGATTAAATGAACTGCACACATGAATATTATCACAATCCATAAATAACACATCTTGTGCAAAACACATCAGACTGGCCTTAAGCAGCAGCAGTGTAGTTGAGCGTTTGCGTCACTTCTCTCAGTGTATCTCCAGAGCCAGACTGCTGCACATTGTTCTGTGGTTTTATGTCAGAACTGATTTGGCCAACAGGGCTGCCGTCTCTCCACAGCTCAGTTTCTTTAGCAGAGGTCAGACTCCCTTCACCTTGCTCTGAGATTTTGAAACCTCATTAGCGGTCCAAGTGTGAAGGGCTGGAGACCTCGGTCTGACCCAGCAGAAAATGGCGCGTGTTAAAAGGGTAACCCCATGAGCGCATGGTGTGAGAGAGAGAGAGAGCGAGAGAGAAAGAGTATAGAGAGGGATCCAGTTGGCACGCCAAATTCCATCAAGTTTTGACCACCCATAAGTCCCCCACCTTCTCACACCGTGATGACTGGGGAGCCGAGCATGGGAACAAACTGGGAGAGGCTCGTCACCTGGGCTCTGAGGGTCATAATATAGAACCGGAGGAGACAGAGTGTTAAGTGACTGATTGAATGTAGCATTTTCAGGTGGCAAATTTTCAGAGGCCAAAACTAATCATTTTAACATGTCTGATGAAGCTGTGAGTTGGGGGCAAGTAGATATGGGGGGTAAGAGGTGCCGACTCCTCTTCATCCAGGCCATAATTCATTGCTGCGCCCCTGTGTCTGTCTCATTCTGCCCTCCGTTGAGCCTCAAAAGTATTGATTAATAATAAAATCAATGATAAAAAATTACAAACAGTGGTGGAAAGTACATTTACTTAACTGCTGTACTTAAGTATATTTTTTTAAATTTATTTCCACATTCTCCTATTTACTCTTTTGCTCCACAACATTTATTTTATAATTTGTTATTTTGCAGATTCAGATTTATAATACAAAATATAATCCAAAATATATGATGTAATATTATAGATTTAAATCAGACTTTGAATGACAAGCTATCCAGCAGACAAAGTATATGAAATAATTAAATGTAGCTCCTTCTTTACCTGCTTCGGCACATTACTTGAACAATAATCTAAATTGTCCGTAGGTGTGACTGTGAGTGTGATTGGTTGTTTGTTTTTCTATGTGACCCTGTGATGAACTGGTAACTTGTCCAGGTTGAACCCCGCCTCGCGCCCAAAGTCAGCTGGGATAGGCTCCAGCCCCTTCGCGACCCTACAGAGGATAAGAGGGTAAGTTACAGAAAATGAATGATTGAATAATTATTAATGCATCATATAATATATATTAATTTGAAATGCTCCATTCTGCATAAAGCGTATTTTTTTCCCTTTCTGTAGTATAATTTGATTTTTGTGCTTAAATTAAAATTGGAATACATGACTTAGCATTTCTTCACTGTGGTATTACTACTTTTACTCAAGTACAAGATCTGAGTATTTCAATTCATGACAGATGTCAAAAATAAAATTCATCCATTGTCCAGTTTTGTTTTATTTCTTCTAATAAATTTGAAAATGAAATACATTTGTTATAGATTTTTAAAACCGTATAGAAATGTATCTGAGGACAGAGATTATTCTATTAGTCAGTCATTACTAACAGAGCTACAGAAACTAATGTTGATGCAAATGTGACAAAAATAAGACACATGCATGTTCTGTAATGTAGAGTTGACAGGTTTATTTATTTTATTTTATTTTATCTTATTTCATTTATTTATTTATTTTTAGTTTTATTTTTAATGGCTGAATAAAGGACGGCTGTAATTTCCTTTAAAAATGTCATCATAATCTCATTCCTATTGGTCTGTCACACAGACAACAGCAATGCATGATTTTATTTTTATTTCTTTTCATTTAAATGTAATATTGTCATTTTACACTGTGCACTTGCACATATTTAATTACTTACTACTTAAATATTTTGATTTCTGAAAACATTTACTAGCCCAAGACTGTTAACATGTGCACCCATCACCTATAAAAACCATGTCATATTTTAAAGCACATTAAAGCATAAACATAAAATGAGGTAATGCCTGGTATGAAACATAAATACCATCTCTATTGGTTTTAAATGAGATAAAGTCATCCGATATTTTAGTAATAGTATTTTTACATAATCTGTTGTGGCTGTATTGTTTAAAAACCTAATAATATTGTGGGTCCAGCAGACTCACGAACATTGGACGAGTAACAAAAACACAAACACCTCACAAGGGTTGACAAAAGGAAGCCATGACAAATGTATAAGAGATAAACATACAGATATTAATAAAAAAAAAGAATATATCTTATTAAAAAATGACGTGTACATTAAGCGGCACAGCCTGGTATGATTTTCAGATCCACCCGTTTGGCAGCTGCTGTTCTGATGGTGTTACAGCAAATGTCCTCATTCACCAGACAGTCTGAGCTTCACGAGGTCACTGCAAATTTTGCAAAATGGTGGCTGTGAGATGAAAAACTTTGTGTCCAGCGAGGACATTAAGGCCGATGCGAGTGAGCGAGGAAGAGTTCACCAACTCATGTTGTGTAAAAAGACCTCCAAATGGGTCAGAACTGTCACGAATCATTTACATCATGTCCCGCTCCCAAAACATGATGGAAAGTGGAATTAGAATGAAATAAGACATAGTGATTCCTCCGGGCACTGGACGAATAGATCTGCTTACCATACAAGTGCCCTTAATTGGCAAGAAGCTCAAAGGTTTGACCCCAGGAGCCAGATTTGAAGAGAGTTATGAGACAGTGGCTAATGCAGCACAGACTTCTTAAAGACCCCTTTGCCTCGACTGATGAATTAATGTGTCTGAGAAATCTGGACATCTGGGCTCAGGGTATGGAGGCTCCCATCCTGCTCTAACTGGACTCAGGCTTGTTTAATGCAGCCCAGCAGGTACAGTAAATAACACTGAGAGGTTAATGTGCAGAGACCTGGCTTGTAAGTAAAAAACGTGTTTGATCCACAATGCTGGGACTTGGCAGGGAAATCAAACATTTAAACAAATTATTATTATTCAAGGACAGCAAACATCTTTATTATTAGTATGTATGATTAGAAAAATTCCCTCAAAAACGTCCTGGAATATGTATCATGATTCCGTAATATTGTACTGCAGGTGAGGAATTTTTTTATGTGGGGTTAACTGCAAAGAAACTGATTTTAATTACAGGTTAATATAACATTTCACGAGTAAAAAGCCTGCAGACAGTGACGTTTGTGCTACATGTGCACAGACCCATCATCGAACTGGCTACAGAGCACAGACATCAAAGTGCAGATCAGACATTTTCACTGCGATACAGAGAGACATGTGAACTCTCTGTGACTTCTTTTAGAATCCCTCAATCTTTTTTCCTCTTAATTCCCTTCCACTTGAATTACACAATCCACAGATGCCACATCGTGTCGGGCAGAACCAAAGAGGATATTTTTCCCCGTTAGCAGGGAAACGCTTGCTGGGTTTCAGGCTGAGCCTCTGCCTCCAGCAGCAGGAGGCCACAAAGCAGCAGAGGCAGGACTCGGAGTGAGGCTATGAGACGCACCTGACTGATCTATGTGGCTCTGTAAACCATGCACACTGCTTCTTTGGATTACATTTTGACAGCTGCAGTCATTTAGTCTCTGCTTGTTTTATAGTAGCCTATTTGAGAAAATGAATTTAACCTTTTGATGCACAAATTGGGTCAAAAGTGACCCCACTAAGTCTGTCTTTGCTACATCTTTTCAATTAATTTATTTCATCATTCAGGTATTCCTCAGTTATCTTGATTTTTCCTTTATTACTTTTTGAATAAAAATCATTTTTGTATCACGACCCTTCTAATGCACAACATGGGTCAAAAAACGACCCGTATTCATTCCCTATGTTACTTAATGAATGACTGAGTGTTTCTTTGCTATACCTTTGCAAAACTCCTCCCTTTTTGGGTGTGGTCTTGCTTTTGTCTCTCCATTTACACCAAAGCAGGTGGAATTAATTCAGTTGATTACTGACCTGCCAAACATTTCACAACTCAACAAGGCTGCTTATGGACATCTGAAACATGTAAGTCTTATTTTACAATTGTTTTACCTCAGAAAATAGGTTAAGATTATCTTCAGCTGGACATCCATTACTAGGCAGAAAGTGGGATATGTTCAGACATAATCTTAGCTAGCTAGCTTCTGAAGAGGAAACTCAGACTCAGTCAAATAGACTGAGTAAAAAGGGTTCTTACTGGAATGAGCATCCCCCCCACTCAGGGCAGAACAAGGAGCCACGGCATCCTGAGGAGCTGCCCAGGACCTGCACCTGGTTCAACAGCTCATTCACCAGAAGATGCCTGGGATATGTTCATCAGTGACATCATCATTGAGGAGGTTCTACAAAGCACCAACGTAGAGGGATGAGGAGCAGCAAAAGGGAAAGAGTGGAAAAACATCGACAAAGAGGAATTCATGGCCTTCATTGGTTTGACCCTCCTTGCAGGGGGAGACGAGAGCTGATGTGTGTCCTTGCGGGAGCTGTTTCTGGATCCGCTGCAAAATCCACAATGTACAAGGCTGCCATGGGACTCAGGAGGTATGAGGAGATCTGCAGCTTCTTATAGTTTGATGACAAGAGGACCAGGGCTTGGAGACAGGAAACAGACCACATGGTGACCTTCAGATACGTGTGGGACTGTTTCCTGGTCAATTGCAGACGGTTTATCCCCAGTGACAGTGTCACCATAGTCGAGCAGCTTGTGCCATTACGGGGGAGGTGCAAGTTCTTTCAATACAATACATGCCCAGCAAGCCTTCAAAATACGGGAGTAAAATCGCCTGGATGTGTGATGTGAGGGTCCCTTATGTGATTGATGGAATGGGCAACACAGGGAGACAGCCAGGAGAGGAGGTTCAGAGGAACCTTGTGCAGCAGAAGCAGACAGACATATAATAAATAAGATATTTTTATACCCAATCTTTCATAGTGTTTGTTTTACAATTGTGAGAAATTTATTTATTCATAAGCACAAGGGTAGAAGGGAATGAAATACAATGCAATCCAATACAATAGATAATGCATTGTTTATTTTAGTGTTAGAATTTAGAGAAATCCATGTTGAGTAAATTGATTTTTTAAATTTTTTTAAAATTTTTTTAAATTTTTATCATAGGTCACAACATCACAATGGACAACTTCTTCACCAGTGTCCCTCTGGCTGAGAAGCTCCTTGAGAAGAACCTAACCATTGAATAAAGCGGACATACTGCCTGTCATGAAGACGTCCAAATCGAGGAAGATGTACAGCTCAGAATTTAAATTAAATGACAACATGACCATGATGAGCTTTGTGCTGAAGAAGGGAAAGGCTGTTATCCTCCTAAATACCATGCATGATGACAAAGCAGTGGATGACAACAGTGAGAAGAAGAAACCAGAAGTGATCCAGTACTACAACACAACAAAAGGAGGAGTGGACACAATGGATCAGATGGTTCTCACCTCCTCATGTAAGAGGAGAACATGGAGGTGGCCCATGCTGCTCTGGTACACTGTGCTGGATGTTGCCACCCTCAATGCCTACACCAGCTTCACTGCACAACACCCAGACTACAGTTCACACCAGTCCAGTATCAGTGTTATCAGTGATATGTGTATGTCATGTGTGACAAGGTGACAAAGAAACATATTTCAAATATTACATGCATTGTTGTTTGGTCCAAATTACTGCTAAAATAATAATTTTAATTAAAGTATCATTATAGTGTGTCTTTATTTTTTTCTCTCCTAAATCACACTTGCACACATGGGTCATTTTTGGCCCATGTTGATGAGCAGTGGCTTGGATAACTTGTGCATCAAAGGTTTCAGAGACAATATTCAAAATCTGAGCAAGTCAGAAGTTTTTACAGAACAGATCTTGATCACCATCTAGTGATGGAGACTCAGTATTACATTATGTGTCAAGTCAAGTCCATAAAAACAAAATCGTGGCTCATATACTGACATATATGATGACATAGTGTCATTGTGTGTACAGAGAAGATAAAAATAAGAGCATTAAAATTACAGGATAACAAACATTAATAAAAAAAATCATCTGTTTCAGCAGGAGCATGTTTAACTTAAACATGGAAGCCTTATTATTTGGTCACACTCAGATGTGTTGTGATTGATATATTTTCAAATGGACTCACAAAGGCTAAGCACATGATGTCAGAATGGACAGAAGTCACTGCAGTGACACCCACTGAGCTTTAGCCTGCTGTTCAGCTCGAATCCTGCAAAAACACACACAAAAAAAACACATCTAAAATGGGAAAGAGCTGTTGTGTGACTGCACTGTGACCTAGATTCAACAAGAAATCAGATGTCTGTTTCAAAGACCGCTGGAAGCTAAAGAAAAGACATGCAAAGGGATCAGTGCAAGTCACAGAAACAACTGGAATCCAGACACTGAAACATGGATCTGTGGTTGAACATCTGTGATCAATGAATCCTCATCACATTTGCCAAACTCATTTCATGTCAAAACAACATTCTCATCCTCAAAACGTCCTCATGGTGTCGGAAATGGCAATGAGATACACATTGTGTGTATCCCTGGTCCATAAATAACTGCAAACATCAACGCTGCTGCAACATGTGTGCATGCAACACACTATAAATGTGACAAACCTGATTCCTGCTCGCTTGTTCATGTCCATGGACCACTGGCTAGTTGTGTCACATTTAGCAGCAACAACTGCAACCAAACACGTCTGATAACAGGAGATCAGTCTCTTACTTGCAGAACTGCTTTAGTGAAGCCACATTGGAGGGTTTGTGAGCATCAGCTGCTCTTTTCAGGTCATCAACATCTCAATGGGGTTCAGGTCCAGACTGTGACTAGACCACTCCTAAACCTAATTCCTTTTCAGCCATTCAGAGGTGGACTTACTCTTATGCTTGGGATCATTGTCTTGCTGCATGATGACCCAGTTGTGCTTTAGCTTCAACTCACAGACTGATGACCTGACATTCTCCTCCAGAAGTTTCTGCTTAAGCAGAATTCATGTTTCCCTCAATTATGACAAGTCGTCCTGATCCTGAAGCAGCAAAGCATCCCCACAACATCACACCAACATCACACTGACACCTCCGTGTTTGACCATAGGTATAATGTTCTTTATGTTGAATGCTGTGTTTGGTTGACACCAGATGTAACAGGACCCCTGTCCTCCAAACAGTTCAACTTTCAGCTCATCAGTCCATAGAATATTCTCCAAAAAGCTCTGAGGGTCATCGAGGTGTGTTGCTGTAAAATTCAGATGAGCCTTAATGTTCTTCTGGGTTAGCAGTGGATTTCTCCTCACCTCTCTCCCATTGGTGCCCAGTGTCTCTGAAATAGTGGAGCCATGAACTCTGACGTTTTCTTTGGATCTTTTGTGACTTCCTGAATGATCCTTCATCGTGCTGTTGGAGGGATTTTGGAAGGTCAGCCACTTCTGGAAGGTTCACTATTGTTCCAGGTCTTCTCCTTTTGTAGATGATGTGTCTCTCTGTGGATCTGTGGAGACCCAGAGCTTTAGAAATAGATTTATAATCCTTCCCAGACTGATGTATTTCAATCACCTTCTTCCTCATCTCTTCTGAATTTCATTTTGTCAGAGTGCTACTGATGAGACCTACTAGACAACTTCATGCTTCTGACAATGGTCTGTTTAAGTGATGGTTTGACTGGCTAAATGGTAGTCATCATGTCTGGGAGTGTCTCATCCAGCTGCAACCAGTTATTAATACAGTTTGGTAGTTTTTTAAAATTTAGTTTCTTATGAGGCACCAGGCGACTTCATCATTGGCTTCTACTTATCCACAAGACTCTACTAGGGAAGACACCTCAATACCTTTCCAGCCTCCTGCACCTTTCCCATAACAACTACCACCTGAGGTCCAGTGATCTCATTACTCTGTCTATTCCCAAGGCCCGCACTGTCTTTGGCCAGAATTCCTTTCGTTTTGCAGCAGCAAATGCCTGGAACTCTCTCCAAAACTCCCTTAAACTTTCAGCTCTTCCATCATTCCATATCTTTAAGCGGAAACTGCAACAGTCCCTAGTTGACTGTTGTACATGTTAATTCCCCTTCTCCTCTCTCTATATATTGCTAGTAGTTATTTAGGCTGTTTTTAACTTCATTGTCTCTACCTCATTGGATGTGTGTCTTGGATTCATGCGTACTGTTTTTTTTGGTTTTTGTTTTGTTTTTATTTCTGCTGGGGCCTCTTGCCAGGTCATCATTGTAAATGAGAAGCTGTTCTCAATTGATTTTCCTGGTAAAATAAAGGTAAAATAAAAAAATAAAAAAATACCTTTTCATATTGGTGATTTAGGTATTGGATCACCTTTTTGCATTATTGAATAAAATGATCATTTAAAACGTGTATTTGTGTTTGTCTTTGTTAAAGATGTTAAAGATCAGACATAGTTTAGTGTTGCATTGCTTTTTATACTGTATAAAGCGTGAATGAAGAGGAAGAGGTGTAGAGGTAGTTGTTGTCTCAGATGTACATATAACTGCAGCTGTAATGTGTCACTGCGACCTGAGAGTCAACAGGTTGTTATTCCATCCAATCACTGCAGCAGCATGTTTCAGTGATCACAAGCCCCGCTGAGGTAGAATGTGTGGAATCAGCGGCTGGAACGAGGCGCTGCAGACTCCCGAGCCTTAAAGGTTGATTGGTGTAACGGTTAGGGAAGAGATGTAATGTAATCAGCCAAACAGCTCCGGCACACATTTCATTTAACGCTCAGAAAGTATGATTCATTTTGGGATTTGGGATTTCATTTTAGAAATGAGTTTGTAAAGAGATGCGTCAAGATGTTCAGGGCGATCAGAAAATACGGTAATGCTAAAAATAGAACATTTCCGATACAGTGTTGTGAAAGAGACAATGCATTAAAATGAAGGTCACCTGTCGTCTGACAGCCAGATGAAGGTCTAGTCCTTGTGGACAATAAATCCTCACTGCTAGAGCTTTTAAAGTTAGGATGAGAAGATGAGGCAACAAAAATAAATCTTCCATCAAGATTCATAACCTGAAGTTTTTTTCATGAAGTGATTTTTCATTTAAGAAATGATAAAGCCTCCCTCGGGGCTAAAACGTGACTTTCTTCTTGATGTTTGAGCTTCACTGTGCAGAATGATGTGCAGATTCTTACACTGTAGAAGGCTGTTTTCACACACTTTAAAAAAAAATTAATTTAGCTTACATAAGTGAGTAGCACTGAGAATGGAATGGACTATATTCTATAGACAATATTAGTATTTTCACATATTCTGTCATTGTGAATGAAGGAGAAGGAGCAGGGGAGACATTTAAGATTTTATATGTGAATTATACATTTGTGCAGAAACACCTCAGACTCATATACTGAGCAACAGTAGAAACACATATAGTTTTATGTCATGCCATCCTGTTCATATTAAATATCAAAGGCAAATTAAGGTTCACACATCTTTATTCACCCTTTAACCACACAGAAAAATCATTTTTTGTACAAATTAGTGGTTGTTGCCTGAGTGTTTACAAGTCAAAGTGTGGATGGTGAGACAGAGAACAACAACAGTCAGTAATGCATGTGATCATAGTAGTTAGTTCAAACTCTCAGAACTTTATTCTAAATTCTAGCAAAAGTCCCAAACTTTGCAAATATGCCAACAAACATCAGACTGAATTTGAACACGAATGTGTAAAAGATGAAAACCTAAACTTCCAGCATATTTTCATCTGAGGGAATGATGCAACCATAAAGAGCATCAATCTGTGGTTTGGGGGAGGATTCAAAGCGACTGATGGACAAAAAGGGGAAAGTCCTTTAATAAAGATGTTGTGCTGCACAGTCATCAGACTTCAGCACAGGGGGGCAGTATTTGACAACTGGTCAACCAGCGTCTCCTTCTGGAGGACAAATTCCCCTCCAAGGTCTCCGCCTGTCTAGACAACTCGCAATTTCCCTCTATTTTGTGAAAGCAAGCAAAGCGAGTGCAAACATTTCTTCGTGAATGGTTTAACAGACAAGTCGGCATCTTATCCTCTATTGTCTTGTCTGAGCTGATGAAATTTGTCAACAAACAAAATGAAACTGAAATTGGGCTTCAAGGAGAAACGGGAGGCAGGTGGGACGTCAGTCACAGCAGGCTGATAAATGTCTCTAATCTCTGTCTGTGCTCAGGTGGAGAGGGAATATTTTAAGATGCAGCGAGGTGTGTCCTCCAACCTCAACCGATTATTGGGTCTGTGTGTAATCAAGGTCATAGCTCACCTTTAATCTCCCCCCGTGTGACATAACACGAGTTTCCATCACTACAGTTGCTCACATGATTGATCGGAGGACTTTATTAACATGGCAGTCACACAGTCCCATCTGGTTGTGACTGACTACAGATGAGTGTCGTCACGTGATGATGTGCAGGGACTTACTGGAAGGCCCTGGTTGTTTTATGTGTGTGAAGGTGATGATCTTCATCAGACTGGACACACATACATGTTTCCTGTATGATGCTAGACTTGTTCATACACTTAGCTGTTGTGTTTGTACTATAGTACCATCGAGCAGGTGTACTGGTGGACCATCCGCTGTATATTTAGAGCTGAATTATTTTTATGAGGACTGAAATATCGTATCCGTCCAATCATTATGATTTAAATGTTAGAGCCAGTATAAGTAAAATATGCATATATAATTACTCGGTTTGTTTATTTGCTAGAATCAGCATGCACATCACCATACAGGGGCTAAAATCAATGTATTAGATTACTGTAAGCATAAAACATATTGTTCCATAGGCCTGTGCTCTTTGTGTTTACACTAATGATATGTGCTCACTTCTGTCTCAGAGTCAAACGACTGGTTTAAATGGTTTAAACACAACTCAAAATGATCCGACACAGATTTCTGCATGAAATCTATGAATCTATACTGGATACAATATTTTTTTACACTGACATAATATCAATACTCAATCCATCCATCCATTTTCTTCTGCTTATCTGGGTCCGGGTCGCGGGATCAATACGCAAATGTATCAATATTTTCTTACATCTCTGAGATGATTGCTGCATCTTTCAATGTCTACATTAGTTGGATCTTGTTTTCCTGTAAAATATATACATTTAAATGTTACCTGGATGTTAAAAAAAACTCTACAATTGTGAAAGAAAATTCAGACACATTTTGACCAAAATGACTAAATGTTGTTTGACCTGTAAAACCAGTGCTTTCTGTTTATTTTTTGGTTTGTTATTTTCTTTATTTAAACATGCATTGTGTATTCTTTTGGCCACTTTGGTCCCAGTGGAAACAGCGTAAACACAACTCGGATGTCTCGTTTCAGGGGTCGCATCCTTCGAAGGCTGTATTTGAAGCACCGCAACAAAGCCGCCTCATTCTGAATGCTCCTTCAAAGGCCTAATGATGTGACCTGCTTCCAAAGGGCCATGAAGGATCACACATTAGCCCACTTCATCCCATGATTCATTGTGCATCAGTGATGTTTGTATTTTTCTCTCCTCAAAACAGCAGAATGATGCTCCCTCAGCAGCTGAGGAGTTAAGGTGAAGCGTCCCAGTTTAGCCACACACAAAAATAAAATAAAAATGGCTCCGTTTCTGTTTCTATTATTAATGCTAAAACTACCACAGCAGTTTTAATCACAACATGTTTCACTACTACAGTGACAGGAGTGTTGCTTCAAGATTCAAGTGTAACCGGTGGACTTCTGTGTTGTGTTTGTGTGCGATACAATTAATCTCAGGATCATTTAATCAAACAAACCGGTGTTTATCTGCTATTTTGTGTCAATATGGCTGCTGTGAAAAAGATCCATCATCAAGTTAATGTGGGGAACTCAGCAAACAGTTGGCTGTTCACACATCCGGCAGATATGGAGCAGGGTCAGTTTTCACCAGGAGTCCTGTATGTGTACAGCTGATTACTGCAGCGAAGGGTTTGCTCTCCACCAACTCCAGACACACATGTGTGTCTCTAGTAGTTTAATGCTTGACTATGTTCAGCAGCTTAGCACTGACTGTGTTTGTCTGCTGTGTGGTGCTGGGACGGTGGTGAAACTGATTCTCTGTCCTGAAACAGAGAATCAGAGCCAACTAGAAATGTGCAGGAAAACAATGAGCTGTAAAACCGAGAGCTCAGGAGAATTAAAGAGTTTAGTTTATTATAATACTGACTGTAAATAAATGTGAATAGATCCACTTCCAAACCCTCTTTTAAGCATTTATAAATAATATACATTTTCACATAACTAAACCCCACCAGCCTGGTTTTCCACCTTAGTTCAAACAAACATGGATATTTGACCCCAGCGTTTCCCAGGACTGCTTCTGTCATGGATTTAGAATGAACAGCAAGTGGAGTCCATCCATCACACTCCTCAGGCCGAGTGACAGCTGAGTGGAGGTGGTGAGGAGCGGAGAGGAGGGTGATAGATGGAACTGCTTTGACTAATGCAGGCAGAGGGAGACGTTTCACGGTAGCTGTCCTCTCTCCCTTCTCTATATCCTGCCACTCCAATCCATCTCACACCCAGATGTCCTAATGCACTCCAGTCACACACACACATGTGCTCTGCAGAGTGAGGTTAAGCTATGACATGCTGACATTTACCAGGGAGGAAGGTGTTGTCAGTGATAAAGGAGGGAAAACATGAGTGATTGCAAAACCCCTTACTGTTGCTCCCTTCGGAGATATCCATCAGATTGGATGAGAATTGATGGGGAAATTTGTCTCTCTGAAGTGAGTTTTCTTCATTGGAGTTCAAATCCTGGGGACTATTTAGAGGAGGAAGCAGCGGCGGTTAGACGCCTCCTGTCATGTCGTGTGCAGCGTCTCTGTGTAGTTTGCTGACTCGTCTCCTAATGAGGCTCTGTGCTGCACGGCGTCCTGTCCTGTGTCCTTTGATTCCCGTCCTGTCCTTGTAACATTTTCTGTTGCGGTGCATGTTTGTTTGTGCATTCACATCACACATGTATTATGCATGGTCATAATGCTTGAATGCTAAAGTGCAGCATTGCTCACTTGCTTGTTTTTGGAAACCTGCTTCATCTGCAGTTTGGACGGAAACATTTAAGGATGCACTATTTGACTTTCTCTCACCGTATTTCATTCTAATATTCAGTTTCAGGGTTTTCTCCCCCCCCCGCCCAAAAACGTAAACTCTGTAAACTTCTCTGTGAGGAGCTAAAGCTTTAAGTAGAAATCAGTTCTTAAAGGAATAGTTCACACAAAAATAAATGTTCAGCCATCATCCACTGAATCCCATTCTTGGGATGCTTTCCCACCTGAAAGTCCGAACCAAGGTTCAAACCAAGGTTCAGGTTTTTGTGACATTGTATGTGTTTGATGCAGTGACTGTTGGTCTCACGTTGCAATTTTCCAAGCGCACTAAAGAACTTTTCATGACATTCCGACGTCCTGTCGTCATCATCTACATGGGCCGTGTCTCCCTATACTTGATGATTGATTGCACAGAATGCTTTCCAGGTCATCACAAAAAGGATGACGCACCACTTTTTCCCATAGCATCACACATCTTTATATACTGCTGCTGTGGTTTCTTTACCTTCAGGTGGTATTGCTCTCCTGTCATGGAAACAGGTGTTTTTTTAATGTGCTTTTTCCAATTGGCTTTTGATTTCTTCACTGAACCATTAAATACCCATAATCATCCATTACCATGGTGTTGCAGGCTGGGCAGGTCGTCAAGCTCAAAAGCAGCCACCTGTGGCTGAGAATGATTCACAGCCAAATCATTCTCTCTCTCACTCTCTCTCTCTCTCTCTCTCTCTCTCTCTCTCATCTCCAGGTCTGGTTTGGTTCTTCTTTTGTTTGACATGGAAAACATTCACACACAGTTTTCACTCATCCATTCATCTCTGACACCACTGATATGCTGATAACTCCACACCTCATGCCTTTCCTTTGTCATCGTTTACTGTTAAATTAACTTTTAGAATAAAATACATCCAATTGGCATGCAAACCTGTATCTGTTCCACTCCTTTGTCACATGCATGAGCCGACTTGTGACAACGGCTTGAGAGACTTGACAATAGTTCATTTATACTGATGAGACGAGTCGAGACGAGGACAGGACAGGACAGGATAAGATAAGATAAGAGGAGAGGAGAGGAGAGGAGATGGTAGAGGTAGGATTATATAAGTTTACACTTCTTCCTACTCCTTTTCGTGCGTGTAAATTGTGCAGTATAAGTGTTGGCAGATGCAATTTATTGTCTTTTAATTTTTTCTATCTGCTTTTTTTGTTTGCTTGTGTTTTATTTTTTACATGTTCGAAATAAAGAGAAATAAAAATAAAATCGAGATGAGATGAGATGAGATGAGATGAGATGCTCTTTATCAATCCCAGTTGGGAAACTCAGGTGTCATAGCAGCACAAGTAAGCAGCTACAGTAGGCTAGATTTATGATATTGTGTCATTACCATGCATCAAATCATGCATCGGGTTGTTAAGCAATGACTGTAAAACATGCAAGTGGCAACGTATCAGCAACCACTTTATGAATTAATGTAAGCTTACTGCTGGAATAGAGAGACACAGAAAATCATAAAGGTGATAATGAGATAGTAATGATGATTAGACACTTAATCACCAGTATGTGTGCTGGTTCAACACATCAAACAGGTGCATCTGCATAAACATTAGCTGCCTCCAGCAAACTGCCATGTCATCGTACACTTAGTCTCATTAACTATAAATCTCCATTTCAATGCATACTGATCACCAAATTATAAAAAAATCTATACGCAATGACAAACATAGATAAGATTTTGTATGAGGGACAAGCATTCTAATTATAACCTTCAAGATCACGAGGCAGGGGTATTAGTTCTGATATTAGCTCTGATGCTTCTGCCCATTAATTTACCGTTCATTTAAATCTAAGATCAAGCTTTCAGTTCAGCTTCATGGCCAAACAAGGTCAAATAAGTTTATATCCTTTCTTGTGTGAGTCTGCAGCTGCAGGACAGCAGGGGACGACATAGATGTGTGCATTCATTTATGCAGGTCATTGTGTGTGTGTTCACGACCCAACAAAGTGCATGTGCATGCATTCACCTTGAATCCATCCATCACCTGAAAATATGGCTTCCATTGCTGATTTAGGACACCGGCGACACACAGCTCACATGTGATCAGTATGTGCGTGTGTGTTTGTGTGTGTTTTGTGTGTGTGTGTGTGTGCTCAGAGTGGCGTGTGCTGACAGAACACGCTCTCACTCACTGACTAGTGATGAACAAGAGGAAGATTTCTTTGGTGACAGTGAGAAATGTTGTCCACCGCTCATCTCATGCAAAGCCGTGACTTTGATGGTGATCAAGCCCCCCCACATCTCCTCTGTGATGGTGGGAGGCGGCGGGCGCTAAAACATGACGTCTGACGTAGCGGGAAAGGGGACTGAGGTGCACTCAGCAGAGGAGGGAGGAATACTAAATGGTAAAATAAAATAAAAAAATCAGTGATGCAGAAGTCACACCTCATGATCACAGGACTTATCTCCTTGGCAACAATCTCTGCCCGCTTCCACTCTCACCAATTGAAATTGTCTCTGTGTTTCCTTCTTTTTCATTAGCGGACTCAAAGTTAATGTGCCTTTGAATGGAATTAGGCATTCTTTCCGATTAGCCCTGAGTGGTCTGTCTAAAGCCATCCTCCTTTGGACAGACCTGAAGCAGAGGCACATATTTCAGAGAGCCGCCCACACAAACACTGTTAACCTTGGATTTCAACAACCTTCTTGAACGCAGACACATTTATTTGGCCGAGTATCATCTGCCAAGGCGTGACAGCAAGTGTAAAATGGAGAACGTAGCATAAAAAATTACACTTGTGTTATTTCTGTCCTTCCACCCTGCACTGCCACCCTGCAATGCCCTCTGTCTGCCATCACACTGAGCTAATGTCCTCATTTCAAGCCGTCTCTCCGCTGGACCTCTTGACCCCTGAGCTTATGCCAGGGATGCACTCCAGATGATGTGTGATGTGGTCATGACAAATAACGACAATGTCCAAGTGCTCCATTTGAGAAATCTTTGTGATTGACATTTGAACTGCTTGAAAATGCCTCAGTTATTATGGAAAACTATTTGTGGTTACTGAAACAGTAAAGGCTTGGTCCAGAGCAGAAATCAAAACATAGCTGATGATGTATGGCTGTGTGAGAACATGACTAACACCCTGACCTCAGATGAAGCACGTATGACTGAGAGGAGCTGACCTCTGGCTGCTTGGTGTAAGAGCTGTGATTTATCTTTGCTCTGTCATAACACAAAAGCATGGTGGTTTCTTGTGATGTGAGTGGTCCACACACACTGACAACTTGCGGTCTGCCCCGGCATCCTCATACCTCCCTCTGTGATGATGAAAACACAGTCGCACATGTCTCGTTTCAGTCTAGGAGAGTCATTCATTTGCTTCAGCTGCTGGGGAGTGGGAGGCAGCTGTCACAGAGAGGAGCCTGTCAATCAACCGGTCCCTCTGGCAAGTGACAAGGTCATAAGGCTTCACACGACGTCCATATCTCTGCATACTGCATACTATTCATTTGGTATGTTTTCATGTCCTCTGAGTGTGATAAAGGTAGCTGTGACACTCTCACACATTCGTTCACACACATTCCCCTGTGATCTCTTACTTAAATATTTAAATCACAGCTCTCATTGAGAATCCAGGGTTGTCAATTAAAGCAGATCTATTTTTGCATGTGCTCAAACCCCGGGGACCTCTGCCGTCACTGAGCACATCAAATGTGTGACATCTTCACAAAAGGCTCTCTGCAGAGCTTTGTGGCCAATCTGTGGAGGCTTTCAGACCCACTTTCCCAGCAGATCCTCCGTCAGAAAAAAAACGGATGAAACCTGGTGCTAATCTGTTCCCAATGCGCCGATGTACGTAAAAGGTCAGTGCTCTCTTATTCCTAATAGAGATATACTGAGATTTTTTAATAATTTAGCTGGCGAAGCACTTAAGCAAGGCAGGACTTCCCCTTTACACATACTCAAAAATATTATCTGTCTACTTTTTCTTGTAAGAAGAAGAAGAAGAAGAAAAAGAAGAAGAAAAGACTGCTGCAGGCATCTTAACCTGCTGATGATGGGATGGAGTCTCTAGCGCTAAAGTCAGACAACATTTAAGTCTGTCCACTTATTTCCTTGGCATTTTACAGCGCTATAAGAGTATGAGATGATTTTCTGCCAGATGAAACAAAGATTGTCTTTAAGATTCAGTCTGCTGATTCCAATTCTATATTTTTTCACCATCATCAAATCTAATGAAAAGACCAAAACCAAGAATGAATTGTTCCAACTTCTAACAACCAAAGCATGTTCTGTAAAGGTTTATTTGATGTTCAATAACAATTGAAAACTATACAGTATTTGTGTGCCATTTAATTTTGATCCTCTAAAGTATTACCCAGTTTTCTTCTTTCATCCAGAAACCTGGCCTTAATGTCTGACTGTGACCTTTTATTTGAACATTGAATTACCTTTGAAGCACTTCATGGTTTAGCCTCCAGCTATAATGCTGAATATTTGTTCCAGAGCCATGGAAATCTGAGCTTTAGCCTCGGATCCTCTGGCAGGGCTATGGACCGGCCCTCAATCCTGGTTCAGGACTAAAGGAGACCAGGCTCTCACAGACAGGGTCCTCCATCTCTGGACCTCCATGCTGAGGATCTGAGGCTGTAGAATCAGTGACATCTTTTAAATCATTTCTCAAAATTTACCCATTTAAAAAAACTTGATGTTCGCATATGGTCTTATATGGTCAGTATGTATGGAGAGTATGTCTGTATGGATAACAGACAAATGATTAATTCATACATTTCTTTTAAAGCAGTTGATTAATGAAGAAAATAAAAATTATATAATGTACTTGTTCGCATTAGCTGCTGTAAAAAAACACTTGTATATATGGTTTGTTGTGGCTAAACTATAGCCTTGCTATGCTTACAGCAGCCAGACTGAGGGCAAAGGCACAGACTTATACTTGGAGGGGCCGTCACAAGGAGGCCGTCACATTGCCCTTTTCACTTGCACCGCTCCACACAGCCCGAGGGCTACTGGGTGGAAGAGTTTCTGCTCCACTGCAAGTCTATTGTGTGTTTATGCGAGTCCGTAACCCTGAGAGAGAGGTTGTAGCAGGGGTGATTCCAGGATCAGACCTTTAGGGGGGCTCAGCCCCTAATGAGAATGTAACATACAGTATATTGCAAAAGGGTTCAAGCCCCCAGTTAAATCACTCATTTTACTGGATAACAATCAAATAGTAATACTTTTCCAAATACAAGAGCGCTCGGTGAGTGCAAACCTCCACCATGGCCCAATAATCAGCGACATAATTGTTATTCCAGCAGTCCCAGTCCCATCTCTCAGTTTCTGGTTTCTGATTATTATATACCGTTAAATGTCTGCATCTCTATCTACAATAGAAATAACACTTAGGACAAAAATTGTTGGGGCTTAAGAAATATTTTAACAGCAGAACAAAGGTGATCATTTTGCTTCCTCTATCCATAACACATTCATGCAATATTTCAAGCATACTTCTCTGTTTGAGCTAAAGAAATTCCTTTATTCAAGTAACTCTGGAATTTATGCTAATGCAGTAAGATATGGCCTTTTGGTCCTGGTTATCGTAAATATACAATACTAAGCTAAGAAATGTTAAAAAAGAGTCATTAAAAAAAATCCCAGATCCAGATCCGGATCATCTCCAAAATTTAATCACCTCTAGGATATGCTAGGGTCCATCTTTGGTGAAACTTTCACGCATATCCGTCCATTAGTTTTTCCGTAGTCCTGCTAACAAACAGACAAACAGACACACAAACAAACAGACAAACAAACCAAGCCAATCACATAACCTCCTTGGCCTACGTAATGATACTTTAATTTACTACAATAAAACATTTCATTAATTACTAGTAAGTGACATGAGTTTTACCCCACAAAATGTTTGCTCTTCTCAGCCCATTCACTTAGTCTGTCAGTCTGTAGACAGGTCCAGTTTCATTGATTCTCTGCCACATAATTGTCATTGGGCGACTTGGCTCTGTGGTAGAGCGGTCGTCCACTTATCAGAAGGTCGGTGGTTCAATCCCTGCAGTCTACATGTCGAAGTGTCCTTAGGCAAGATACTGAACCCTAAAATTGCTCCCACTGGTTGTTCCATTAGCGTGTGAGTGTTTGTGTGAACGGTTACTTTGATGCCTTGCATGGTACTAATGTCACCACTGTATGAATGGGTGAATGCTGGCTTGTGTTGTAAAGTGCTTTGAGTGGTCGGTCAGACTAAAGAGGTGCTATAAGTACAGTCCATTTACCATTTGCATTGTCTCCAGTGTGTTTTCTAGCCCTCTAATGTTTCTGTATTATGTTTTGCCTCACTTGCCTGTTTGAACCTTTGCCTGTCACCCTGTTCCCTGTTGGACTCAGTTTCTGGTTTTTGACCTCTGATTAATCTCAACTTAATTACACTAGTGCAGCACCGGTTCTAAATGTGCCTCAACACATGACAGAAACGTCATATCCCACGTCCAGCAGCAAAAGTAGCTCATTTATGCTCCATTTATGTACAAAAACAGATTTGTCTGTGGCGACAGTAGAGGAGGGTGTGATAATGTTCCTAGAAAACAAAAGGTAACGATGGACTCGTCGGTGCATGAGGACGGAGAGTTTTGTTCACTTTTTCATTTCGCTTCACTTTTTTCTTTTTTGTTTCCATATGCGTTTGTTGTGCCTTGCTTGAATTGTAGCTACACTGACCCACATTTCCGGTGGTATTGTTCTGGTTCAGCAGAGCCCCGAAGCTGCACCCCCGCTGCTGCACAGAGTGCTGTTTGCCTGTTCACTCCAAATGTATTAATATTGAGCGTGTCGCATAAAATGTGACAAAAAATGACAATTCATCATAATTTTAGCTGCTGTAAAATTTGGTGCAGACAATTAGGCTACTGCAATGAAATGTCCCTGTATTGCTGCTGCTCTAGGGCCATCATCAGGTCAAGATTTCAATATGTTTTATGCTGATTCATGAGTAAAGTCCTGCAAATCTAATGCACTCCAAGTGCTACCTACAGCAAATATTAGTGTACTAAAATTAGATAGTAGTCAATTTGATAAAAATCTTACCTGTTAAACTACAGCATGTTCATGTTGTCTCCTGCTAGTGTTAGCATTTAACTCAAAGCACTGCTGTGCCTCAGATCCACCAGCATGGCTTAAACTTGATTACTTGCATTATGTAACGTTTGGAAAGATAGTGTATATTTTATTACTTAGTGGTTAAAAGTGTTTTACAAATCATTGAGAATCTGTATGTATCTCTGTATGAACACATTTTGCCACTGTTAACAAGGACATGACAGAAATTGTTCAGACAGATCTGCTGAAAGCTGGTGTTGAGAATGACTCAAATTCAGACATCTGAGGTCACAGTTAAACATAAACACTTCCCTCCGTAGTGCAGCTCAGAGAGAGCAGCGGAGCTTCATGGGTGCATGAGGGTAATTCAAACCCTCCACGAGATCATCCGACCGTCTCATTTGCCCTGGCAGTTGGCAAGGCTGGAGAGGTGTGTGTGTGTGTGTGTTTTTGTGTGTGTGTGTTGGAGGTATGTGTGTGTCGGAGGTTGACAAGTCGGAGGAGAGTCCTGGGTTGACAGGGCACAAACCTCCTCAAGTGGCTAACAA
This sequence comes from Chaunax sp. Z400, assembly GCA_037577475.1. Taxonomy (NCBI): domain Eukaryota; kingdom Metazoa; phylum Chordata; class Actinopteri; order Lophiiformes; family Chaunacidae; genus Chaunax; species Chaunax sp. Z400. The sequence goes on from CM075185.1 coordinate 26,999,446, forward strand.
GGTGAGGGGAAAAAAGCGAGGGCGATAAATTTGTACTTAAATGATTTTATTATTCATTTTATTTAACTATCCCCACATTAGGATACCATCACAATAATGTACCCCTCCTTTTACTCCTCTCTTTATCTGTCTTTCTGCCTTGTTTCCACTTGTTCTAACCATCTTTTTCTCATGCTGTGAGCTGACACAGTTAGAAGGCCATGGTGAATCAGAGCTCATCCTTAGAGTGGATGGATGTAGCTACTACTTTTAAATGGCTTCTCCTCACACTATCTTCAGTGCTATCCTCACTCTGAAATAGCCAGCTGGCCGACAGTGATTGGAGAAATATAACTTTTGATGGAGAGTAATAAGGCATCATGTGGACCTCCAGGGTTAGACTCAATTAACTTTCCTCAGATAACAAAATGGAATTAAGCTTGCAATTCATTATGTTATCATTCCTCACGATACAAAGTTTCACACCAAAGATTTATGATGCTTAAATCATTTCAAATAAAAACAATAAAGGTGAAATGTATGCAGCCGTTGCATATGCACGTGTAAAGACATCGATAGATGTCATATTTTGAGTTGAAGACTTGGGGTCACGTGTCACCACACTTCAGTGATAACTGACAGTGGATGAGTCTCTGGTTTTGTGTATGCCTGTGCATACTCATCGTCCTCCAGTGATATTGCTCGTGGGTGTTTACAGCTGTCTTTCAATCCAGTGCACAGCGCTTGGACACTAGTTTGAGAGGCTTCACTCACGGTTCTGTTTCCCACTGATGCACACAAACCACTGACAGCTGACAGGGACATTGTGACCGAAGCAACAATGGCCAGTCACAGCTTAAATCTCACAGTAGCATTTCATAAGGTACCTGTAAAATGACCCACAGGCACAAACACAAAACACCTGGTTTTTAAAGTGTGGGCTGGGGACCCACAAAGGGTGCAGCAAAATTCACTGGTTTTTGGTGTTTTAGTGATATACCAAATTATTATAGCAGTAAAAACAGGGGAGTTTTTTTTTCCTTTTTAAATTTTTTTTCTTTTTTCTTTTTTGTCCTTTCTTTTTAAAATTCTTTTTAATGGGGATGTTTTATTTATTTATTTATTATTGATTTTTTTAATTATATTAATTAATTATTATATATTATATGCTCATAATGCTCATGATGGCTGGAAGAGTTCATTTGAATTCCTGTGAAGCAGAAAAGTTTAGCAGGGTTTGACATTGTTAGAAGAATTTACCTCCTCAAGTATATCTTGGAATCTAGCATTTCATGAAAAAGATAGATTCGCTTTTGTGGCCATACAATAATGTAAAATAAATATTTCTTAGTCAGAACTTTTGCCATGTTCCATGTTGCCATGTTTTGTGCATGATCCTGAACCTTTTAAAAAAAAAAATGTTTTTAATGGCCCAGAAGTTTCCAACTGGCAGGATCTTGAAATAATCTGATCAGAACAGATCACACAGGGGTTGTTGATGTAATGTGCTTTGGACCTTGGGACAAACACAGAACTGACATGATGTCAAGTGAAGAGAACATTGTTTTTGTACCTGTGGCCCCTCAGCTGCAGCTGTTTGTGAATGACAGCTCAAAGGATTTCATTAACATACTACTAATAAGTAGTATTTTTAATATTAACTCTGATATACATAAGATCTAATAATTATTGGTATTAACATAAACAACTACAAAGCTATGTCATCTGTCCACAGGCAGAGCTGTAGGACAGTAAGGAGTCTGCAGCTGCATCAGGTTTCTGCACATAATCACTTCTATCTGGACAAGAGAATCACTTGACATGTGACTCTGATGAGTGTCCCTCAAATACTGAACAGTGGCTCCATGTGGACTAAACCCTAATTCCTTTCCTGAAGGGAAACGAGATCATGATGCTCTAAATTTTTTCAAGATCAACAGAGCCATCAGAAAACTATGATGTCACAGTTCATCTGACGGTCATTTGCAGTGGAGATGGGGATGGGATCTGGGAGCCAGATCATTTGGCTGAGCTCAGTAATAAGCACTGGCTCCTTTGGCTCCCAAGAATAAAGTAACACAGTATTTAGGAAAAATTCACGGATGTAAAGTGTCTATAACCTCAATCTCAAAGTACTTTTCTCAGCAGTAGTACTTCAGTACTTGTAGTACTGTAAAGCTGAACTACAGCTTACTGTTACTTAGTAAAACCCACAGGAGGACCCCGCTGCTCACCAGATGTGAACAGCTGACATTTCCAGTACAGACGGATGGACCAGTACCACAGGAACATTTCAGAATATTGTTTTTCCTCACGCTGACTAACCAAACAGTAATACACACTATAGAATAGTAACAGCATGAGAAGATGTGCTTTGTGGTGGACAGCACTCTGTTCTGTTTGTCATTTGCTAATCAATAGTCTTTGTTTATCTGAAAGACACTTCTGATTAGCCTTTATAGAGACCGCTGATCAAATATTTACAATGAATGAAATTTACGATTAAAAAAAACAATCGAGCCTAAAAGAAAAAGAGCCAATCAGTTGCTGCACCTTTAGTTTTGACCTATGATTTGTATGTTTGCGCAAATATTACTTAAATTATTCTATTTCATTATACTAATCTTTTAATTTCTGTAATACCATAATTTTACATTATGCTCAGTATTAAAACCTTAAATAAAGTGAAACTTTAAACTCTATTACAAATTAAATTTAAATCAAACCTGTCTGACATTAAAAAACAAACAAAACCCCCCCACCATGCTTGAATCTTAATATTGTAAACAATGTGAGACGTTTCTGGACTGGATCGCATTTAACGAATTGTTATAGGATCATTCCTGTATTAACTGCCTTGTTTAAATTGGAGTCAGTTCCCATCATTCAATTAAATCGTTCACAAATGACATCACTAATCTGCAGCAAACAGATGCAACGAGATGAACCAGATGGCGAGCTGTGCATATTCTCATTAAATGTACTGCATCAGAGGGTTAATGTGGAAATCACATTAACCTTCTGAACCCTTGTGTCATGGTTCTGTAGTTTGGTTGTTATTTCCTGTTTTATTTTGAAGGTTTTCTACATGTATGTCCTCCTGTGTCCCCCTGTTTAAGTGTTTATTCACTCTTCTGTGCTCATGTATTCTCTTATTGCTCCACCTTTCTTGTGTTTTCCCCTTTAGTTTTCCCATTTTTCCCTCCAGTGTGTGATTGTCTGATCATTCCCACCTGTCTCTGGTTGTCTCCTCCTTCCTGTGCCACCTGTTCCCCATCTCCTCTCGTTACCTGTTTGTATTTAGTCTGTGTGTTTTCCCCTCTTTAGTTGCCAGGTAGTGCATTATCCCCCATACGTTCTCAGCACTCTCCTTCCTGTTCTCCGTATGTGTTTTGGATTTGTCGTGGATTTTCTGGTTTGGATTATTTTGTTGTTGGATTTTCTGGTTATGGACTTTGAGTTATAATGTCACTTTTTAACTGTTTCCTGTTTGTGTTTGGATACTTTTCTTATTAAACCACTGGACTACACTTCCCTGTCTCTGTGTCAGCGTTTGGGTCGTATTTAAAACTGAAATGTAACACCTTGGGCCTTAATTCATGGGTAACACACATTTTCTTTGAGGACATAAAATGTACCCTTCATGAAACTGCCATTAAAATTTATATATATTAATATTATTCTCCACTTTCACTGAGTTAAATTTTTCAATCAACGTCAGTTCTAATCAAAACCATCAGATAATAATTTATTTTAACCCTTTAAAGGTCAGTTTGTTTGTATAATGCCCCTGTTTTTATGACAAAAATACAAAAAAAAAGCATTAGCATTACATTTAGGAAGGTTTAATTTGCCAAGGACTTCAGGTCATGGAATGCGTCCCCATAATGAACTTAGATACCCCTACATCCCATACATACATGTGGCCGGAGGCTCATGTAACCTTGAAAAGCTTCATGGTAAAGACTGCGTGTAAGCAGCGTTTTGTGCAGTGACTGTGTAATCTAATCTAATCTGGACACGTTATTGCTGGTCGGTGCAGAAAGCCACACTACCCAGTGAATGTGGAACACTGTGGGATTTGACTGCTCACAGAGAGCTTCTAAAACAATAAAACTCTGACTCATCCGCCCTCACCTCCAGCTGGTAATGTTGGCTAAAGAGGGAAACCCTCCCACAGCTGTGAGAGGGCCAGCTCTCACACCACAGTCATGCAATAGTGAGACCAATATAAACAGAGCCAAAACACAGTTATGTGGGTGACATGGTGCCACATGCCATCTGAGGACATGATGAAATGTGGTGTTACTTTGTAAAATTGTTCTCAGATGTTCTGCCCTTTCTTTTGACCTTAGTAAGTTTAGACCATTTGGTTCAAGCCCTTCGCTAAAGAGGAAATACTATGTGAAGTGACAGTAATACTGTCTGACGCTCCTGAACACATCTCTTCCTCTGTGGCTGATAAAGAACACCCTTGTCCTCCATCACACTTCCTGTGTCGGTGCAGGATGAGTGACCCAGAATCCCAAATGTCAGCGGATGGATTAAGAAATGACAGCTGGTGCTGCATCTTGAATATCCACGGCCACATTTCGAGAGGTGTTGAAACGGATGAAGTGACATTTGCAACAGTGTCCTCTTCACATTCTCTTGTATCCTTGTTTCCACCATGGCACCCTTTGTTTGCTGCCCTGCTGTGACCATGAATCTACATGGGACACAAGTCTGCTTATCAAGCCAAACATCATGCTGTGTTTGACATTCATCATTTATTGATGTGCTCTTCTTTAATTGCAGTGGGAGAATGCTAAGCTTCTCTGCTCTCACACAATCCATGGGGAAGGCCCTCCTACTGAGGGCCCACATTTCCTTAGCGCTCTGGGAACACCACTGTTGACTTATAATGGATGTGACACACAAAAAATAACCTGCAGGGTTGTTTTCTCTCCTCTTTTCATTTCGTTAACATTTCACTCTGCTTACACTTCATCCAGTCTAACTCTGAGCATACTGTATGTGTTATGCAATTAAAAGAAACATTGCGCTCTTCAAAGGTCCTGTGAAGAAGAGTTTCAGGAACTGTGTCTCGTAAACCTAAACTAATCCTTCCACATTTTTCCTCCAAAATTCATGTTTCTCTTTCTCTCACTTACAAACACCCACACAGGACTATCCTCCCTCTCATCTAATCTGTGTCTGGCATGGGATTAATTTGCCTCCATAAGCAGCTGCAGTTGGACACTTGCTTAATTTTAGCTCAAAGAGCACAAGGATTGAACTATAACGGTCACCATTCCTGTATATGTACATCTTATTATTCTACATATTAATTCATATGTAAGAAGGTAAAGAAGTTACTATTACTGTGAAGGCATCTCACTGGTAAACCTGCACAATAATGACAATAATAAACAGCAGCTGTATCCAAACTATATCGAAATATATAATACATAACAGCCATTCAAGCCATCTAACCAACTTTCCTTGACATTTGCCATAAAAGTTGCCTGAACAGAATCATAAACCTTTGGACAGAAGACCAGATAATGCTGCCATTGGTCGTTTTTTTTAAGGCACTCATTATTGTTGCTCCATCTATATCCATTCATGGACCCAACTTCACTCCATGGCCTTTTTCAAAGCAAACCATGTGAACTCTGAATTATTGCCATTTGTAATAAGAATGTTTTCTCTTGCGATTTCATATGAGTGTATTCTTTTCATGGCTATTTATTCTAAAGGATAGGTTTCTATACGGTGGCCAATATAGACAAGGTTTACTGTCCAGTGGGCTACAATATTGCCATTTTGTAGCAGTGCTGAATAGCTAAACATAGTCTAAGTGATTTTGGATGCAGTTCCCGTACGTCTGGATGACAAACAGCAGACCGAAAGGTCCTCTACCCCCATATAAACACATTTTCAGGGCTTCTTATGATGACAAATTGCTGTCAAGAGACTTACAGGATCACATTTGGGGATTGGACATCTGCATGACTATCCTCAGCAATGGCCATTATATCCCCAGCAGTAGTGCTCCAGTTGCATTTCAATGTGAACCATCTCCATTTTAAGTATCTCTAAGTCCATTTCATCTGAGCTGCTTAGCAAGTTATCAGCTGGCAGAGCCAGGGCAGAGCAGGAATGTGTTGTCTTATTTAATACGTACATTTTTCCAAGAAAAGCTTTCCTCATTCTTGCAGCTGTGAGGTAAAAATACAGCAATGAAAAAAAGAATTCTACAACTGGATGACTAATATTAAATTGAGTATGAGTCACTTAGTAAGATCTACAATGTCAACAGGAACAAATGAAATGCACATTCCCGCTTCCACTTCCACTCATCCAAGGGTTAATTACGATAAAAACAAATGATCTGCACTTACAGAAGTTTTGTGCGCACAAGAAAGCAGTCATGAGACAAAAAAAATCAGAGGATATAATAAAGAAACATGACAGTCATGTATGCAACATGTTAGACAATTGGTGTTTAAGAAGGATTGTAAAAAAAACAAACAGCTATTGGGTAGGTGACTGGGTCATGTGACTGTGGTATATGGACAGGTGCAGAATAGCAGGCGATGGTAGTAAATGCTAAATTATAAAAATGCTTTGCAAAAACTAATATTCCTGTCAGTCTATATTTGACTGTGTATCGTATAAATTCATTTATTTAAAAAGTGCCAATACTTCAACTCTCTATTTAGTATTTATAATCACTACATTAAGATTCAACAAGCTTTTGTACACATATTGTAGTTGTAATCAAATATAAGAGCATTTTAATTAATTTAATTTATTAAAAGTGTTTTAAAGCATCTCTGCTTACAGATCCATTAATGTACTTAAAGCCATTTATTAAATGCTTTTATGATATATATATATATATATATATATATACATTCTAAATGACGTTTTACCAAACAAACAACAACAAAATAATAAAGTTGTATGTTTAATCAGATTTATTACAAAATCAATAACATCTCTGTCAGTCATTAAAAGAGACAGTTAAGGAGTTAAATCTTTATTGCAGCGCCAGTGATGTGATGACAGAAACTGAAGAAGGCTACAACAATTATGAGGTTCTTCTTCACAGTGGCACAGATAGAGGTCTGCAGAGATCTATCACTGCTTCTTCTATGTAAGAAACTGCAAGAAAATCACCTTTTTGTTGGAAGAGCATCATAACTATGGATGAAACAGCAAATATTAACGTGTTATATTTATATTATTAAATAATCATAGTAAAATGTAAAGAGGAAATGTGTTTGCAGGGACCAGTTTTAGTCACTGTAGCCTTTAGTCTTTTTCAGCTTATGTATGCCGACTTCTATCAAAATCTCCTTTTCTGATGAAAGGGGCGACTCTGTTCCCTGTGGCACAGAGTTATCATCACTGGTGAGGCTGCAGACTCATCTGACTTCAGTGGACGCCCAGAGCGAGGAGTGGAATTATTAGATTACCTGTGATGAAGTGAGTTAGATGTCATTTCCAAAAGCCTGGCTGTGATGAGGTGCAGCATGAAAGTATTAAAGGAGCTTTGTGAATATGTTGTCATTGTAGAAATGTACATTTACCATCCATGACAACACCACTTCCTTATAAATTTCATGCTACCCTTGTCTCCACAGCTTTAATTCACTGCCCCCCCTGCAACAACCTCATTCTAAATGCATTTACCTGTTATAAAATCATATTTAGTAAATTCAATACACCTTCCGAGTGAATCGTCTTCTCTCCATTATATTTTCAGACTGATGGCACCACTTTTTCTCTGTTTGTGAGCCCAAAAAGACATAAATACGAATGTAAATCAGTTAATATAAAGAGGACTGGTGAACTGCTTTGGGATTTTAACTCTACAACAAAACTCCTGTGTCTTAATGCTGGAATTGGCAGCAAAAAAGGGTCTAAATATCTAAATATTTATCTAAATAAGTAAATATAACTGGATAAAGGCTAATGCTGTTTATTTTAACAGGTCACAGTTTTCCATTTTGGGACACTGATGAATTCTCCAAAGGTCAGTCAAACCAGTGAGGCTTACTCTTAAAAATACAGCTTGTTATTATGTAAAGATTACAAAGATGATGAAAAGATTAAATGTAACTGTATGGAAAGAGAGGAAAGTATAACATTTCTTCAAATAAAAAAAAAAATGTTTGCATGCAGTTGAATGTGCTTTAAATATACACACCATCATAATAAGTATCCTCTATTTTTCAGGTTTTTTCCAGATACAAGGGTTTGTCATTTCTTCACACTACAGGAAGTGACATCACATGTTGACAACGTGGTTCAGGCACGCCTCCTTTGAAATAAGGAGAGGGGAGAGGGCATGAGATTAACCGTGGTAGATTCACAGGCAGACATTGGATTGGCATGGCTGTGTGCAGCTCAGCACTGCGATCTCCATGCATGAGGCTCCTGCCTGGACATTTGGATACTCTCTGCACAGCGACACTGCCTTGATACGGTGCTGGACAGCGCAACACTGAGCCATGCTGTGTTTTCACAGCATGTTGCAGGACACCGGGAGGTAGAGGGGGAATAATAAGGGGGACAACCTTGTCACACTTGAGTGATGTTGCATGAGTCTCTCTCTCTCGTTTCACACAGTCAGGCTTTGCCACACAGACACCTGGGACTAATGGAGCGATGTAACGATGTTACTCTTTGCTTATCATGCTTGAATCACAGCTTTGTATATCCTTTTGTGTCACAGACCTTATTGTCTTTGTCTGTCACCGCCGCCAGATCCACTGTGAGGTAGTGTGGCAGACGAAACCCACTCCTTCACCCCCCTCTCCCTTGTCTATGCCCCCGGCTTTTCATCTCTCTCAGCGCGCTCGTGTCTACTTACCTCTCCTAGGCTACCCTCCCCTCTCTGTTAAGCTCTCTCACGCTCCCTACTGCTTACGATCTCCCTCCCTTTGCTCCTTCAAAGCAGGCAGTCTGCTGCTCTATGCAAGCAGCTTCCTACATGATCTACTGACTTTTCTCCGCTGCTCTGCCACCACACAGTTCCTGAGCCCGTCTAGGTTTCTTTCACTATAACAGCAGGATGCTCTTTTTCCAGGATTGATCCAATTCACTCCCCTTTACTTTCCCCTTTCCCTCCCTTGTCCTGATTTCCTGCCCTCTGACCCTCACCCTTTTGTTCTCTACCCCCACCCACCCTCTCCTATTTGCCCTCTTTCCCCCATAATTCATTTCACCCCCTTGACCATGTTGCCATGTGTTTGCGTGCTCCAACTCATCCTCATCTTGCTGTCCTCTGTCTTATGGACCCGGGGGGAAAACTGTCCAGCAACCTGCCTGTGCCCAGATCCTCACACTGTGGACTGTAGCGGTCGTGGGCTCACCCGTCTACCTGATGAGATCCCTCTGGATGTGCGCAGGCTTTTGCTGGCTGACAACTGGATACCCCGCATCCCCTCAGACTTTCTGGTTTTGTACAGTGACTTGGTCTACCTGGACCTCCGGAATAACTCCCTCTCCCACATAGAACCAGGGACTCTCAGCACCAGCTCCAGGCTAGTCTTCTTGGACCTGGGCAGCAACAATCTGACTGAAATCCCTAAGGGGACGTTTGGGGAGTCCCGGAGCCTTATCAAACTACGGCTGGGCAACAACCCATATCTAAGCATGGTGAATGAGGAGGCTTTCCTGGGCCTCACCTCTCTGAGAGAACTGGAACTGGAGCGCAATGCACTGTCTACCCTAAAGGTGGGGGCACTGAGTCAGTTGCCCTCCTTACGGGTGGTGAGACTAGAGGGCAACCCCTGGGTGTGCAACTGCAACTTTGCCAACCTGTTCACATGGCTGATGGAGAACAGTCACAAGCTTCCAAATGGTAGGTAGCTTCACCCAAATAAAGCCTATCTGAACACAACATACAATATCATGGCAAATCCATTCCCATTACACTGCTCTGGTCTATTTATGTTTTCCCTGTAGGAGAGGGAACCTCCACCCTCTCCGTTGTTAGTTCTAATTTTATCTTTTCTTCCTCCACACCCATAGCCTGCGATGTGTGAGACTGAGTATGTAATATGACACAATAGCTCTTGTTTGAATTTGAAAACTAGACACCACATTGTGCAGCATCCTGCAATGTGGAAAAAATAAAACAACTCATATTAAGAATTTTGGTTTGCAGTATTGACCTCAACCCTCTATGGCAGTCGAAGAGAGAGAAAACTTACTTATATCAAACTTGTCATTTGGTGGACACAGCAATGCAGCAATATTATCAATGATTCTGTTGCCAATGGCAATTAAATCAATCCCTGACTCCTGTTTCTGTGTTTATCACTGTAGCCATGTGGAACATTTAGGCCTGCACTACACAGTCTGTCTGTGATTCAGCCTCGAGGATTGAGTTAGATAACAAGTTTTCGTGTGTTTGAGCGTGCAACGCAGTCTGAATGTATGCAAGCTTATCTGTGCAACAACACAAGGCAAAGAGGATCAACACTTTTTTGCTGTGAGTAATATCTGCTTACAATGAGCTGACTGGCCTCAAGGCTACTGGATTCTAGGTTATAGGTTGTGAAATATGTACTGGATAAAAACACAAACGAGCACAATTTTCACATCTGTGTAACTCTAAACGTTTTGTCAGAATTTATTTATCTCTAGATTAATCATCATAACTCTGTTATATTGAGAGGGAGGGTTTGCCATAAATACTACTTATGTCCTGAGAAAGGAAACAGACAGCCGTTATCTCTTTAACAGAAGCCAGCACATGGGAGCAAAGGAGGCAAAAATAAGCAGATCTGTTAATTTAGTCACACATGATTAGTAACTCATGCCATTATCACGTTCAGATCAGAGTGTAGACTTGGAGCATTGCATGATCCTAGCTTAATCTGAGAATTTAATATCAGTGTGACTTGTACTGTTGTGACATATGGATCTACAAGGTGCATTTCAAAAACACTTCAGATTATAAATAGAGTAATAAGTTATGCTATGTGAAAAAGTGTACAGATGAGAAGTGTGAACACATTTCTGTCATGGTGCCAAGGATATATATATATGTACGTGTGTATGTGTGTGTGTGTGTAATTAGATAAAAATTATGACATGACACACAGAGATTTATGTAGTAAACAAAAAAGTATTTGAAACACAAAATATGTTTCCATATTTTAGATCCTCCAAATAGCTTCAGTTTATCTTGATGACAGCTTTGCACACTATTGGCGTTATTTTAACCAACTTCATGAGGTCTTCACCTGGAATACATTTGTATTTCAATTAAAAATTAAAAGGTAATTAGTGGAATCTCATGCCCTCTTAATGTGTTTGAGACTCTCAGTTGTGTTGTGTCGAGGTCATGTTGATATACAGTAAATATCCATATTTAAAAAATCCATATTATGGAAAGAAATGCTCAACTAAGTAAGGAGAAACAACAGTCCATCATAACTTTAATACAAAAAGGTCAGTCAGTCTGGAAAATTGCAACAACTTTGAATTTATCTTCAAGCGCAGTTTGCTGGTGACACTGTTTTATTTTATTTATTTTTATTATTTTAATTGATTCAAAACTGATGGCACACTTAACCAGCATCACAACTGCATCATTCTGCAGCGACATGCCATCCCATCTGGTTTGAGCTTAGTGGGACCTCCATTAGTTTTTCAACAGGACAATAAGCCAAAACACGCCTCCAGGATATGTAAGGGCTATTTAACCAAGAAGGACAGTGAAGGAAGACTGGATCAGATGACCTGACCTCCACAATCACTCCACCTAAACCCAATACAGATGGTTTGGAATGAGATGGACCACAGAGTGAAAGAAAAACAGCCATCATGTGTTCAACATTTATATTACTCCTTCAAGACTGTTGGAAAACCACTGCAGAAGACGACCCCATGAAACAGAGAGAATGTCAAGAGTCTGGGAAGCTGTCAAAAAGTGGCTCTGAAGAATCTAAAATATAAACATTTAGCCTTGTTCTTTCATAGTTTTGATGGCTTCAGGATTTTTCTAGTATGCAGAATATAATAAAAATAAAGAAAAACATTGAATTAGAGGGTGTGTCTTTTTCTAATTAGAAAGCAAATCTACCTCATATCCCACTTGTGATCTGGCTGGCTGTTGCAAGCCGCTGACATCTCACAAAAGCAAACTTCTCATATACATTTAGGCCATGGTGTACTATCCTGTGCTTTCTAGTTCCTCTCTAGTCTTTATGCATTTGCCCCAAAAACAGGCCAGTTAGTTGGGAAACAAACTTGACAAACTGGCAAGAATACCTAATTCCTCTTAGTAAGAGGCTGAAAATGCATTAATCACAGGTTCTAAGTGTTGTCAACTACAAGGCATAATGAATTTCACGAGTAGTGCTGGCCAGGCAGACACCAACAAAGAAGAAGCCAAAGGCCCAGCCAAGCTGCTGCCATGGCTGCCAACTGGCACTGAAATCAAACTGGGTTAGTAAAGCATACCTCACCTCATACCCATCAGTCAATGTTTGCTTCATGAGCCCAGAATCCACCAGAACACACACACGTCTGTATGGGATGTCTGAAGTGGGTTCTATGTTGTATTGTTATCTTTCACCAATAAATTGGTGTGTCGAATATTTGTGTTGGAGCAATGGATGACAAATAAGATTAAGCAAAAGGAACAATCGTTGACAGTTGTTTCCTATAACGCTTTTCTCTTATAAGACAAAGTAAACTAGCTCTGTAAATGTCAGTGGGGTCAAAAACATCTTCACTGAGCTTAAAATACCCAACGAACAGCTTTTTTCCTTGCTCTTTGTGTAGTTTCTACTTCAGGGTTGCTTTATTTTTCTTACTTTAAAACAGCTAAAAGTACTACACAACTTGCAAATACTTGCCAGGAATACAGTGTGTATGTCTTTTTGCTTCTATATGTAGGTATAACATGCCAATCCCCTTTAAAAGGACATTCATTCATGCTCTGTAACCACTTATTCTATGTAGGGTCGCGGATGGGCTGGAGCCTATCCCAGCTGACTTTGGGCGGGAGGCGGGGTTCACCCTGGACAAGTCACCAGTTCATCACAGGGTCACATAGAAAAACAAACAACCAATCACACTCCAAGTCATGCTAGGGATGGGCAGCTCAAGCAAGATTACTTGCTGTGAGGCAACAGTGCTGCACCACCATGCCGACCCTTTAAAAGGACAGTCTGACACAATCAGCAGAAGTTTATTCAGGTTTTTAAGATTTAGACCAGTTTATCAAATTTGGGAAGCTTTGAGTTTTCGGCGACAATTCCCTGTAAGCATTTCACTACTATGAGCTTGCACGATGTTTTACAGACTGTTGTTGAACAAAGTGACACGGAGTATTACAGTGAGTTGGATTTTCACACATGCAGCCATCATACTGCCAGACCTGTTTAACATAATGACTGAGTTCTCCAACACGGAAACACCTGATGACCTATTCCCTGGAACGCTTTGCACCACAATAACAGATGGATACTCATTAGTGAATGAGGTCGTCTTGATCAGCTTTTCAATATAACTCGACCAACCATTACCGGTGTGGGAGTCTCAACTTCGTTCGTCATTGAGAAAATCAATTACGGAGACAGAAATTGCTTTTCAAGTTGTACATCTGTGTGTTTTTCCCGTCTGTGTGGGTGCTGCATCCTCAACAGTTCAGTTACAGAGCAATAAAACAAATGCTTCACAAACCAAGAGCTCCACTGAGATTCTAAAGGTTGATGTAAATAAAAATAATCCCTAAATCTAAATTCCACTCTAACCTTCCACTGATTCTAAATCGTATTGTGTATGCAGTGTGTTTAAACTGACATTTTAACAAATTTCAAATCTGCTAGAATCTCATATCTTTGTAGCACCGCTCCAATGCACCACTTAGCTGATGTCCGTCAGCCTAAATCCTTTGCTGTTAGTAAAAAATAACACCACAGCCCTTCTACATACAGCCTGATTGCGAGCCAACATCCTTCCTCGAAGTCTCCCGGAGTCCACAGACGTTTATGAAATGAAGTTGAATGAATATCTAAAGGAGGACCAGGAAGACCTTCGTTTTTGACAGCCAAAGGTCTTGCTGATGTAATAGCAGAGATATTCCACAGACTATTAATGCTTTATTAGTGCTTCCAGTGCTGTTACTCAAATAATAATATTTCACAACAATTGAAGCAGCAAAAAAATATCTAATGGACTGATATTTATTGAACAGTATCTCCCAGTATACCAAAAACATCATGAAAGTTGACAGAAAAAACAATTTTTCCCCCATTAACGTTTAATTTTATTGCTTCGGCTCCACAGAGCCCCATTCATTTTGGACTACCTCGTGAGCAGCCTCTGCATACCTGGAGCTTCTGAGACTGGCATATCTCTATACTATTGCAATATCTATGGCACTTTGTAGGGAAAAAATAGAGCACTTACTATTAAGTATTAGTATGGAGGACACGGTATAACGGGACATGTTTAAGTTCAACTGTTGGTAATCATCTACTCACCAGAAGCATTAGTTAGGCTGATGACATAACCAGCCTATAGCTGGGGTTTATGGATTTAACGTCGACACATTTTAGTATTTAGCAGTCATCTCTTTTAGAAAACTGTAAAATGAGGCTTCAGGAGAACACTGTAATTTTACAACTTTAATTAAAAATGGCCAATAAAACATCACAAAACTGTGCTGCTATTTTAGAAGTCTTCCTGAGGTATCTATGGTTCCCTGTGTGATTGCCTGCATAATGTAGCAGCTGCGGAGCCCATGCTGTAAACCCAATTCCCATTCCATTTTTCACATCTTGATTTCCCCAGTGACTTCAAGTTCACAAAGCGGCACGCTACTTTTGTCTGTATAACTTTGATTACTGCAGGTCAGCATGACGAGTGAGTCAAGATGCTTAAAATTCAGAGGGAGGTGGGGAAGTAGAATAGAACAGATCCCTTTCCACATGGCTGGGTTTCCCCTCCGATGTGCAGTCAAGTATTTGAGCCGCAAATGATCAGACAGACACACATATCTGTCTGCATCCCCCTGCTTTTGTTTTTTTAGTAACATTTATTGGCTTTTTTTAGCCGCCACTCATGTTTTAATGGAGGGATGAGTGTAAGCATAATCCACTGCTGTCGCCAATGCTCTTGGGTTAAGGATGAACAAAGGCCATGTATAATTCAGAGTGACACAGTTCTACGGCACATTGGCCAGGGTAATTGGAGCCAGAGCTGCCTACAGGGCAGGGCAGCCCAACTCCCATGAGAGTGAGGATAAGGCCCATCGCAGGGCTGCTATCAACACTAGTCCTGACCTGACCAGTTTCACTACAAAGTAGCAGTTCATGTGACAGGGTCATAGTCTGAATTTTCCTTTGCAGCCTATCGAGTTGCTCCCCAGAGACCTGCTACCTCACTGCACATATAGCTCTGAAAATATGATGCCACTGACCAGCAGAGAATAGCACGCACATGATGCCATTCTGTCTCACACGACACTTAATGCTGTTTTAGGAACCCAAGGATATGTGAGAAAATGTCTATTCCATTAAGACAGGTTGACAGCTTCTTTTATCTTGACCTAATTTAATGTTTATTTAAAGTTGGGATGTGAGAGAGAGCTGGCGAGTGTGAAAGGGTGGACAGAATTACTGAGAGTGGAGGCATCGAGTGTAGCATGTTCAGGAGCAGAAAGGGATCATCTGAAATAAAAGATGAAAAGCCAAGAGCTTTATTTTATTGGCATTGTGCAACTTTGTGCACGGTGGATACTTTCCTGTTTGTAGATGAGTGTAAAACATAAACTGTTAAGTCCTATTTATTTATTCTCCTAAATCGTTGTCACAATTCACTGAAGAATTCACTTTCTGACTGTAGACTGAATTAGTGAGGCATTTTGAACATACTAACCAGGCTCTACCCTGTTTGCCTTCCAAGACTGGACGGTTTGGACATATTCAGGCTAGTGTGGCCATAAGCTGAATATACCCATGGTGCAATGATGCAGTTTCCACTCAGATGGAATCCCCTCCTCAATCATCCTCCCTCACCCCACTGTCACATGAATGCTTGGCATTTTGTGCAGTCATAACACACACTCTTCACCATGTTCCTTTCCAACTCCCACTCATCTCCCAAGAATCTATCATCTTTTTTTCCCTTCAGGTTTCTGTCAGACTCTTTCTGTTTTTATTCAATCTCTCTGTAATCACATCTGCCTGGTTCATTTTACTTCTACTTAGCACTGAGTGGCACATCCATCTGCTTTCAAAAACAGTAGGGAGGGGACAGTTTTATGAGTCATTATCAGAGCTGGATTATTTAGACTCGGCCCCAGATGGTTTAGGAAGAAGACTTAAGCATGAATGCCAACTCCTGCAGGAGTCTGCAGATGTAAGATTTTGGTGATCTTGCCTTTGCAAGTGGCGCAGAGATCAATCTGGAGAGACAGTGTTGTGTTGAAGGAGGGAGGAAAAATGAGTCAAAAATCAGTCTGTCGCAGCTTGGTTGATCAATCACGGCAGAGACAGCAGATAGCCTATCCCCTCGGCTGGCTGTAATCCTAAATATCATCCATCAACTGTTTGTGCCAGGAACGTAACATTGCTGTGTGGCCCAGCATACCTGATAGTGGAATGGCTTGATTTGTGTTACATTACTGTCCATTAGCCTGCTAGGGATCAGAGCGGTATCATGTCTGAATTTACCCATTTCTAAAGCTGATATTGATCCACTGTAAATGTAGCTTTTAATAAAGGTATCAATAATGTTCTCCACTGAGAAACTTTCCGAGCACATCATAAAATCTTTATACATTTTTTTCACTAAATTGCTGTGTTATGTGTTTTTACGTGCTTATGCATCAAGGTTTTTTTTTTCTTTTTGCCACAGTAAGTGAGAGCAGGACTCAATTAAAATTTACAGCTTTTATTGTCAGTTTTTATCAGTGATCTGGACATACAGGAAACCCACAAGCACCTATTCAGCCTGCATGTGTCCCACTCATTTAATCCAACATCAATTCATAGACTCCAGTCTGTGACTATATCTTCATACACATTGTTGCTAAACACCATTACATTGAATGAAATACATACCAAATACAGCTATTGGTTTAAGAATCAAATAAATTAGTCTCTCTCTCACTCACTTATACTGATGACTATTGTCTTTACATTGTTATGTCTCTTCTGAGACATGTCGTCCTCATCGGATGCTCACTTGAGACTTTTTTTTTGAAAATCTGAACGATTTTCCCCAAATCGTTAAGCTTTAGGTTCCTTTTATGATTTCATGTTTGATCATAATGTCATGATGCTGATGCTGATGCTGATGCTGATGCTGATGCTGCCACTTTCATGTCTCAGGCATGAAAGTGGAATAATTTTCCTCTATTCTCAAAGAATGAGAGTAGAGTAAATATGATTTGTCCTCATTCAGGGAGAAAGCATATTTGACCCTCTTCATCTGTAAATTCATTGTTTGATTTTCCACACATGGTGACTGCTCATGAAGATGAAGAGATCAAGATATATTAACATGACTTAGTGTTGTTTTTGCTCTGTAAGAGTTGACATTTATGAATTTTAGTCTTTTTTTTTTTTAAACCAGGTCTATTTTACCTAAGATAAATTTTCAAAATCATATACAATGGTCATCCCTAAAGATAACATCTGTTGTGAATCTTATAATGTAATAATGCCAATTTAAACTCTCATGCAAACACTGTGTGTTAAACACCAGATGATGTGTGAATACCTGCTACTGCAAGGCTCCAAATATGACATCATTTAGACATAATACAAAGAAGAGGGCAAATAGGTAACAGATAAATAGGGGATAGCTTTGACAAAATTCCGAAAGTGTTGGTACCAAAAACAAGTTTTTTTGTACCTTCAGGCTAATATTCACAGCTATTTGTCAGTCAGCTTAAACGTATTGTGTTTCCAAATAGTACTTGGCGGTTGATCCATTTACAGGTCCAGTAAATGTGACTGAAATGTACATGTACATGTATCGCTTTGCTAGCATTGTAATTACATACGGTAAATGGAAAATAGTACTGGACATTTTTGCTGTAGGTTGTTCACACCTGAAACTACCAGTTTTTATTAAATTGTTGAATTGATTAATAGATTTCACTACAGTCATTTTGCCTCGGTTTGTTGACATTCTAGTAAGTTTCTGTGCTAAAAGCGTCAAAACTATGATTGTCATAAGTCTTCTCAAAGCTGTTGGTGTTTTTAAGGTATAAGAGGTTCATTTTTAGTTTGGCATAAAGCAGCTCACAGTTAAGAAATCAGAGAAGCTCTTCTGTGGCAGACTCAGGTTTCAGTTTCCCACATCACCAATCTGAGGTCGCATTCATCACGTCTGGACATCCTCTCTCAGTGAAACATGTGCACATTCAGTCACAGACAAGCGTGGATACTGACAAACTTGTAATTGTTGTGTTTGTTCCAGAAGATTCCCCTTTTGGCCAGATACCACAGCTGTTCAGTAATTATCTCCTTTGTCAGAGTGCAATAAGTCTGCCTGTCCTGTCATAATTTCAGGTCATGTAACAGAGTAGCTCTTGTGGCTGTTGTAGGTATACAATGAGCATTTGTATTAAAATAAATGACAAATATTTGACTACACACATGTATGTACAGTTAAGACAGGGTGCTCATATCTCTAGAGTATAATGATAATTGTGTTAAGATTACCAGTTCAAATAATCAAACCTTGTTTCTCTACACCATTGGCCTGTTCACCATAAAACTGGGGCATGTGTATTCCCAGGGGAGTCCATCCATGGATCCATCTAGAGGGCACGTGAAATGAATTTGTAATTCTAAGTTTTAATATTATTTTGGTGATCGAATGCATGCAGGGGCACAGGAAGGCCTTTTGGTTGAGGGGTTGCTGCCATACAAAAGCCACAACTGTGGCCTTGAATGACTAGATGTAAGTCGCTCTATTCTTTCCATTTGCCGCAATCAATGATTAGATATATTGTGATGGAAGAATTCACTCGCTTCGCCTCACACATTACTGGCAGCGCTTGCTGCCAAGGGTATGTGTGACAACCTGACTGAAGTCCTGAATGATTCAGTGAAAATGATGAACTTTGTGGAGGCAAAGCCCATGAAGTCATGTGTTTTTCTGCCTTATGCAACAAAATGGGCAGCGATCATTTAACACTGTTCTCCTATCAAGGGGAGATGTTTTGAGATGGTGGTTTTAGTTGAAAGACAATCTTAAAATGTTCTTCATTGACCATCCCTTCCCTTTGTCTGACAGGCTCTATGTTAATGAGTGTCTTTCAAATTTGGCATATTGGGGGAACATTTTAACTCACCTGAATGAACTGAATCTCAGACTGCAGAAAGAAACTGCATTAAGAAACTGTGAGGTCATTAAAACCCATCTCTCTCATTAATCTGTGGTGAGGTTTGGATTTATGTGTTTATTTTGCCCATGTTAACACCTTGAGGTAAAACGCTCTGCTGTCAACTCTTTTTCAGGCTGCAGTGTGTTTATATATACAGTGGGCAAAGTAATAGCTGGAAAAAGAAGTTTGAAACCCAAATAAAAACCTAAAAAAAAGAAGTTTTTCTGTCCCATATTTACATGTTATGTTGATCACATATGCGTGTTTACTTTTTATTTATGCAGCAGAATTACAAACATTTTAGTGAGATGTCCGTGGGGCTGGGGGTAATTAGGAGGATACAGAACATCTCAGGGGGTAGTTTGGGAACCTCTGCAATAAATGTAATGTGCTCACCAGGCTTTTTCTTGTCTGAGTTGTTGTTAATCAAGCATCTAGGACAGGCAAGACCAGACAAAACTGTCTCAAAGGTAAAGGTCTCATCTCTGAGGTGATGGGCTACGTTTTCATGGTGGTGGGAATATAAACATGATCTGTTTTATCTCCAGCACAGACAAGACAGAGACTCTATTGAATTTTGTCCTCAGAGTTTTCTCTGTCTTATGTGGTAATGGCTCAAAGGTGAATTTTAAATTTTTTTGCTTAACG
Organism: Chaunax sp. Z400; assembly: GCA_037577475.1. Classification (NCBI taxonomy): domain Eukaryota; kingdom Metazoa; phylum Chordata; class Actinopteri; order Lophiiformes; family Chaunacidae; genus Chaunax; species Chaunax sp. Z400. The sequence continues at coordinate 27,019,436 of CM075185.1, forward strand.
ACTTGTTTAACAATTAATTATAACAAGGCCAATGCATTCTGTCTGTTTTCCTCTTTCTAAATACTTTTATCTTATTGATCATCATTCATCTTTCATCAGTCAGCTGTTGGAAGGCATTTATTTAGAACAGGACAGGAGTACAGGAGTACAGCACTAGGGTCACTTTATGGGTCAACCATTAGAAAAGAAACATTACAAATTTTACAGCCTTTTATTATTTTGAGAAATATCACACCTTACATGTGTATGCAGTGCAAAATGATGGGAGAAATGTTCAAGTCACATAAAAACTGTTTTTTTTAAACTCTCTTCTATACATCCCATGAGTGATACTAGACATATGGTTTGTTATCCAACAACATTCTTAGATTATTAGGTTTACAACAAAATAAAACACTTTCATGTTATAACTCTCACAGATGAGATTAACAACCTCTAAAGGTATTGTACACTGGTTTGTAAGGCCAAAGGTCAGCAGGTGAATTTTGCCTCTTCTGTACAGATGAGCTCGTTACTCAGACTGAGTAGTTTTCTCACATGTAGTGTGCTTCAGATTTGTTATGATCCCTGATTCCTGTAACATAAGGCAGTCATGAACTCTTCCAGGAACTAGTGTGTCATCTTTGGCTCCACCAGGATTGTTGGTATTGGCTCTTAATCAGATTGGAGCCTCTTTCAAGATGCTGTTTGCTTCTCACTGCATCTGATCCTGACCCAAAGCTGCTTGACTTTTCTATGGAGCTTGTCATCAATTCCTTTACATGAAATTTTCATGCTCTAGAAAACATCATTCCCTGGGAGAGGATGTACACTTACTGGGTGTTCTCCAGCGCCACATAGTGGGACACACAAAGTGTCATTGTAATCCTTTTGTGCACACAAATTCAGACCTTTGTCTACCTGCAGGTGTCTGGTAGCGAGGCCATGCCTGGCATATCCCCCACCCTGCACGGGGGTGCCAGGGCCCATTCAACACTGCTTGCAGCTTTAATTACCTCCACCAATGAAATACTGAGGTGGCTTTATGAATTAATCTGATTGTAGGAAATTACTAGACAAGAAAAAAGCATTTGCATTATAACAAAACAGATTCATGCAAATTGTGCTGACTGTGAAGTGTGTGCATTTGCATGTGTAGTATCAGTAATAGCCACCCATTTTGTAAAGCTTCATCTCTGCTCACCTATGAGCTAGCATTCACATCAATATGTCTATTATTTCATATAATCAATTGCCAATACGAGCTGTTTAGATTACTGAAGGTTTTGCAGCATTAGTAGATATGTATCATAGACTGGCTTGTAAAAAAAACCTGCCTGTTAGAATGAAACTCAGAGCGGAACAAAGCTGAGTAAACAAGATGAATGAGTCTGAATACCCTCTACTGCACAGTCTTAAACATGATGGTCCAGAGTTGTTCTCATTTGTAGTCAGGAGCCAGAAACTAGACTCACTGGAAGACTAATACCCTTGAGAGCCAGTCACTGTCCTTTTCCATTTAAACGATGTCTGGACAATAAACTGTATGAAAGTGACAGAGACGTGGAGAGCAGCCCTCACTGATTTATCATGCTCTCATCTCGAGATGAGTTTGGTCAATGTGCCCCTGTCCCAGACAGCATCCGCTACTGATACGTCAGTAAATTTACCTGAAGTACCCAGGAGTCATACTTAGGGGGGGGTTATACTCTCGGAGGTTTGCCTTGTGCAGCTGGCAGTTAAAGGTAAAATGATTTAAATGTTCATTTCATTCTCCAAATCAATGTGTAAAAGATGAGAACATATTTGTCTTGTCAGAGGCACAGGGATGGCAAACCATTCAGAGCAGCTCATACTGCGACCTACAGAAGGACAAATAGAGCTTTTAACAGTACAGAAGAATAATAGGTGGTGTACATTAGAGGGTGGATATATAGTTAACAGTAGACTATAGTGTCAGCCATGACAACCCTAGCCCTGACCGAGGTCCCCAAAAAAAAAAACATAAACAAAAAACATCCCTATTTTGCACTGCTTACTTTACCCAGTAGATGTTAAAAAATAATCCTTTTGCCATCCATAGCTTTTATACTGCTTTGATTAATTTTTTAATTTGATTCTAAATCTAATATTGAAATATTAACTGTGTTCCATTAACTGTATTATCATCACGTTTTGAACTGCACCAGCTAATTTAAAATTTGGTGTCTCCTGTATTGTTTGTCTGTACTTCCACTTTTCAACTTTTCACCTTTGTTGTATGTCTTTATCCTCTAAAGCACATTGAGTTGTTTTGTCGTATGAAACGTGCAATGAAGACATTCAACACCACCAGATGTTGCACTAAAGCATCAGCAACTTGGATCAAAACAAATATGTGTCTCTTTCACTCAATAAAGTTGGAAAGAAAAAAAAGTGCAGTGGGCCATGAACCTTGAATCTTGGACCTGCTCGAGGTTTCTGCCTGTTAAAAGGCAGTTCAGTCAGGACCACTTTAGTCAAAAATAAATAAGTTTATGAATATTGCAGTAAGTTATGTTTGGTTCTGTTATATATGGGCCTATGTGGAAAGGCTAAAGCAGGGAGATCAGCAGCAGAGACCCCCATTCAGAACGAAACAAGCATCAGCGACAACAAAAGACATTGATTAAGTCAGACATAACACGAAAAGGAGGAGCTGGGGTGGAGGTGGGTTGCCAAACGGCTTGCAGAGGAAGCAGAAAGGGTAGGCAGGCTAAAGCAGTGTAACGTGCCCTGTGTGAGCTGGATGTGTTGAAGGGAATCAGCTGAATTATCAGCTTATTGTGGGCTGGTTCAGAGATTAGCTGCTATCAAATGATGTAGCTGGGAATGACAGCAGAGCTTGACTCCGTGGGCTGCCTGAACTACCGCTAGTGCTCACTTATGGGAGATTGTTGGTTCTCTGCAGAGCAAAGAGTACGGTCCTGACATACTCTTCTGGTTGCTAACCAAATATGAGTCAATTTGTGTTTCTCCATATCCAATTTCTCACTAATAACATTTTCAGAATATTTTAGTGGCTTGTTTATAATAGGTATAAGTTTCATGTTGAAAATGGATATGAGAATAGAACAGAGACTGATTCACATGGCTTCCAAAACAGAACAGAAGAAGCTTAGATTAGCAGACACAGAGGCAGCGTGATGTCATCCTCTGCTCAGGAAGCCATCGCTCCACCATGTCTTTACATCACTAATAGTTGTTTTTCTGCTATATTTATGTAACATATCACATATTTGACCTTAAGTCATCTGAAAATAACTGCATTTCTTTGTTAAATTCAGACCTTTTATAACACAACACTGTCTCCATTAAATACTTGCATACAAACATGACACCTCAAAGTATCCGCTCTAATATGCATCACCTTAAATTTTAAAGTGCTTGGGACATCAATTAAATAATTGATTAGGTCTTTCTCTTGTATGATGTGGATATTGCTCAGTACTGAGACAGAGATGTCCTGTCTGCTTGTTCTCCTATATGAGGTCATTTCTGAGTGGCTGCCAATCGAATAGATTTGTCCATACATGTGACATAATTCACTGCAACTCTGGTTCAGTGGTCGATTGAATCTGTCTAATTTTATTTCCTGTTTCTTTTGTTGTTGCAGGGGTGGAAGGTATGGAGTGCTCCCTCCCTATGGATGGCAGACGTGTGTCCCTAACCCAGCTCTCAAAGGACAGCTTCCGTGAGTGCCAGGCCACCCTGACTCTAACAGACCTGCTCATCATCATTTTCTCTGGCATCTCAGTGTCCGTGGTGGCCATCATGACGAGCTTCTTCCTGGCTTCAACTGTTCACTGCTTCCAGCGTTGGAGTAAAGGCACCAAGGGGGATGAGGAGGAGAGCGAGGAGTGAGAGGAAAGGGCTGGCGTGGTACTGGTACTTCAAACAGAGGACACTGCACACAGTGTGTGCTACATGTGACAGTTTTAATGCTGCTTCCTATAGTGAATATCCCGTGTGTTTAATGGTAGGATCCTGCGCTGGTACGGTTGCGGTTGTTTTATTTGCACGTGAACTTCTGAAATATGACCATGAAGGAGCCAAAGCCCCAATAAAAATGAAGGAGTGCCCTGCTCCACTCGGAAAATGATATTATAAGATCATATTTTTTGGCTCTGGGAGCCTATAGTCATGTTTTATGGCTGCTGGCTCTTTGCTCTATATTATAGACCTACACAAATAAAGTGAAGTTAACACCTTTATAATAAGAGAGGAAAATGTTTTGGAAAAAGTGTTGCTGTCAGTTGTCACGTTAGTCTTACAAGCCGATAACTTGTCAACGTGTGATCACATTGGACACGCAACTCAGAAATCCTTTAAAGTGACATCAAAGTTAGTGCAAACTTCCAGATATGGACGTATGACCTCAGTATTTAACTGCCTATAACATGATATGCTGGCATATCCTGCCTCTTATAATGTCTATTTTGGATGGCCTCCCTCGCTAACATTCTGTAGAGGTTTACTGGAAGAGGCAGATGCTGTAGGTGAGATGTTGGATAGCTGATGTACACAAGAGAGGAAGAGTTTCCAGTGGGTCTACACATTTTTTTAGGAGTATTTCATATAATCACAAATTGTGTAAAAAAAACAATATACAGTCAAACAAAAATATAACTCAAGTGGATGTACTCTATGTACCTTAGATTGATAACTGTGAACTGTGTAGAAAGATATCTAAAATGACAATATAATCTTGAAAATTATGGCAATTACGGTATTAAAATAGAGTCTATGTACAACTATTGTGTCAAATAATGCACTTAATATGGTGAACCTAATTTTGGCAAGCCCCTAATTACACTTACATATAGACTAGTTTCGTCTCCATCTGCCAAAGATGAGGTTTTAGGGGAAGGAGAAATTGCTTAAGTACTTATATGATGTGTTAGTAAGGAATAGCTCCTCGACTGAACTATAGCCAAACAACACTCTATATACACATGATGTACTCCATCAAACTGTTATGGTCTCCAAAGATTTTGTCCTCATCTGTCTATTAATCAACCAGCTGTCTTACTTTGCTTCAAACTCTATTTGACTTCAGAATAGTAATTTACTGTATGAGGGCGGCAGGCAAGAGGAATAGACTTTTGTTTTTTTTCTCTATGAGATCAAGAATGGATTCATCATTGACTCTTAGTCAGCTTATTCTCTATTTACAAAAGATCTTCCCATATCTCGCAGTAAAGCCACTGAGTTCATCAACAGCATCACTAGACTGACAGTGCAGTACAATCTAAATTAAATAAAGCAGAACCCTCAATATTATGTGTTTGTGTTATTTGCATTCTGGTCATTGAAATTCTCCTCCATAAGGATTTGGAGTGCTCAAAGCTGGATTCTGTATTTTTCTCAAAGCTAAGGTATGTTGCATTGCTTCTCACATTCTTACAAGGCATGAATAATTCAGTGAAATTGAGACGTGAGGCAGAAAGAATGTCAAGCCTCTTAACGAAAACAAGCAGAGGATAGAAAAAGAGCGACGAGCAAAGAGAGTCTTCCTTTCTATGTGTTTAACAAAAGATAAAAAGGAATTCCAAATGCCTGTGTCCCTTTTAGAACAAGTCATAACCCTGAATGTGCAGCATTGTGAAGCACGTTTAGCCAAAATGACAACAAGTGAATGTGGTCATTTATTTTTCCTATTTTTCATTATGACGAGCATCAATACAGCACACATCTCCTAGGAAACTAATGTCAATCTGGTACATTATTTTAAAGGTATGTTGATGCCAGGCCTGCATTGCTGCATTGCTTCCATTAATGGGTATTGTCACATGTTGTGTGGAAAATGCCACATCCTTATATACAGTCTACAATTTGTAGCCAAGTGTATGGGTGATGTGTAATTACCAGAATTAAGTCATTAATTATGTGGCAAACTTTGAAGACAAGTATTAATTGGAAATTATATATTATATACATCATTACATATTATTATTTATCAGATAGTTGACCCTTACTTAAACCGCTCCCCTGAAAGGCAAAATGTCATGTCTATTTTAGTAAATGTAACCAGGCATGTCCACGGGCCTGTCAAGCTTTTGATTTCTCCACATGCTGAAGTGGTGTGCATGGGGCTCTAAGAAAAGCAATACTTGATAGGTTAGCTCAAGAGTTTGGAAGGTCTTTTGTATAAAAACCTACAACACAAGAGCAAATGTGTAAGGAATGAATTAAACTTAGTTTGTTTTAACATTAGCTGCAAAAGTTAGCATGTCCTGCTAACTACCTCACAATCTACAATAGTAATTAATAGTAATTAATAGGATGTAAATCAATAGTAGATTAACTTACTACATCATTTTGTGGGGTTAAAAGTAACCATTAAAAAAGAATGCTTTTTCATTAATGCTTCCACTATTTGGGAGCCAACATATCAGAGTAATGATAGCAGCTATTCTATAATCAGCATCCAAACAATTCAAGCATTATTTTGGGACATATAACATTTTATTTGCATTTTATGATTTTTACATTTTATTTTTAACACCATGCTCTGAGACTTGGGTCTAGCTCTGATTTGCTAGCTCCTTTATTGTCCAATGCTGTGTCTCACATCCTGTGCTTCCATACTGAACCTGGCCAGTTTGAGTGTAAGTGTGTTCACACTACAGTATGTCAAAATGCTGTATACTCGGAGTACCTGGTTGGCATACTCTAAACGTCGAGTGTTGAGTTGAGTTTGGAACGATGGACACTTCTCACACTCGATGGTTGCCAGCTTGGCTAAATAGCAGAAAGGGGAGGGGCTTAAGAGGCTTTTCAAACTTGAAAATTGGCTGCAGAGGAAGCGACAGGGTTTCTACACTATTGAAATTCATGCACTACACAAGTAAGTATACTACATGTGAGAATACTGATGGACGTGTGCAATTTGATATGTAGCACTATAAATGTCCTTCACATTATTCTGGAGCTGGTGAGGATAATGTTATGCCTGTGACATGCAGCTTTAGCCTCAGTCTCTTACGTTATGTCATATACATAACCATCAAGTACATATCGCCCTTTTCCAGGGTTGCATTTTAAAATGTGTCAGACGGAAAGGTTAAAAAGTCATCTGGAGACTGATTTCTTAGCTGACTCAAGGAGCATTATCTTACATTAGTTTAAGTACACTTAAATCTGATAGCTGGATCATCATTTTAGCCAACAAAATTCACTGTGATCTATGAGAGACATGCTTTAGTTTACTTCTCTGAGAAATCGAAAATGTAGTATTTCAGAAATAACTTCAAATTTCGATGTTAAATCTTCCACCGTTACAGTGAACTACATACAGTATGTCCTCCTTGAGAATGGAGGCATAGCAACAGTTACTAAGGAGAGCAGGGAGGATGGATTAATCAATTCTAACTTTGGATTAGGTATGCTACAGTCCTAAAAGGGGGATGCCACCATATTTGAAGTCTGCCATTCTTTCTTATCACAGTTTGGTCAATATTAACAACACTTAACAACACTTAATATTTCTTATAGCCAGAATAAAGCATACTGTAGACTAGAGAATGTGGGAGGGGACATTTAGGAACTCGACTCCCAACAAAAACCATGAAGACATTTAGATTTTGTCCAGAAGGAGAATTTCCGACTTTTGGCTTGAGAGTAGCAGATTCAGACTAGCTATAGTGGATTAAACAGGTTGAGAACAGATGAAACTGGTTTCATAGCTAATATCTGAAGCTGCAGACCTCAGTCAAGGACCCAGGGGAAGAGTTTTATACATATCATTATCATTTCCAACTACTGTGTAGTTACTGTATATTAACAGATGATTATGTAGGCTTAGCTTTTAGCTTGAAGCATGTTCGCATGAGTATTTTTCTTTCTATTACTTATTTAATTAAATTTCAGCACATTAGAGCATGCACTGTTCAGTTACCTACAGTTTAAAGTTCAGATTCATGTCTATTTTTTCTATTCAACCTTTTATAATGAAGCATTTATTTACTCTGTCAGTCCCCAAAGTAATTTTTCTGACCATGCACACCTGAGGAAGCAGAGACACTGTTGGCTGATTTCACAGAGTTTGTCTTGAAATAGCTCCAAAAAAAAGAGAAAGAAATCAGTGTTAAGTTTTCATCAGACCAATGTCAGAAAGGTTCAAATGTAAATTAAGTGACAGAAGACTGTGACATTGCTGCTGCTGAATGCATTTCCAATGGTCAAACAGACCATATGTGTAGCTGTATATTGATGTTTGGTAGAAAAATTCAATAAAATAAAATGTTTTTTTTCTGTCCTCTGGTCTGTATTTGTTGAGGATTTGTCTATATCAGTGTGTAAATACAGATCAAAAGCCGGATGATCATTTATTATTAATGCAATATACTGTATGTCAGCATAAATCATGCCAACCCTGTGTCCTGGAAATGATGCTTCTATACAACTTATGCATTCAAGGATAATGTGATGAGAAAATGTTGTTCATTAACATACATGGAAGGTCAGAAAACTATTGCTACAGAAAATATTAATAATATATTCACTGACAACCTATTTAATGCATTTTCTGGAATCTTTAACCAACAAAGCCTTGTTGCCTAAAAGTAACTGAAAACATCATTTGACAATTTCTGTTACAAATTATTTGTATACAAACAGAATTTCTTTCAGACAGGGTTGAATCATGCCTATACTGTACTTGTGTTACAGATCAACCTGCACAGGGCAAGTAATAATAATAAAGGTTGAAGCTCATTAATAGTTTTATTTAACCAAGTGTTGCCTAGAATACAGAGGATGCAATAACAGTGTAAACGTGATTCTTAGCATGCATAGCTCTATCTACTCTTGCCCTCATTTCCAGGGCTTGACTTGTCTTGTCTTGTTAGAGCAGCAAATGGGCACATCTGTAAAGCTGGCTCAGTGTGTTATTTCACACAGCCATCTCATCAGACTGCAGGTATGCAAATTAATGCACTATTTTCAGAAAGGGTGTTATAGAATTTACCTAAAAAAAAAAATCAAAGACCATCTGGTTACATAACAAGTATTTAGCCTGTTCATCTCTTTCATTCAGATGTGTGTCTGAACAATCTCCAATAAACTAGACAAAAATGAATAGAAATGCAATATTATCCAAGTGCATGAGTATTTTTTCTGGCTTCCTCCACTGCTCCTTGGCTCATATGAGGTGCTGAACGGAGTTGTTTCTATTTTCTTTGACAGAGGTTTGTGCTTCTTCTGTCAGACTTTACTCTGATTTCTCCACTATTGTCTCAATATATTCATTTGTCATGTATTATGAGGACCTGTAATATGATGGCATGCTTTTCCAAAGAAGTCTGAAGTCAGTGAAACACAGGCGCTAGAAAGAAGGCAGACTCATTGCACACATCAGAGAACAATCACTTCATAAGACATTTATGATTCCAAGCAGGAACGCTGAACCGGGAATAACATAACATACCGAACATACAACTGAGAGGAGGCCTGTGCGGGTGATGGTCATGATGAGGATTTTCCTGCAACCATTTACCTCATTCTGTTGTCATGGCTACACAGCCAGAGGCCCGAGCTCTTGGACGCCGAGGCGGGAACAGGGAGAGGGAGGGATGCTGGGAAGCATGGCCCTCATGCTCTCTTTTCCATGCATCAGAAAAAAACAAAACTCCACAGCACTGGAGGCCCCTGTGGACCAATCTGTGACTCTCACGTCCATCATCCCTCCTTAAGGTGTCGGTGAGAGGTATTGTGATTGGCCAGATGAATACATCCATCATAACATTCACATAATCACTGGAGTATTGTATGGTAATGCCATTTGAGAGGAGAGGGTCATAAGTCTCTGGATCTTAATCAAAATATCTCATTATAGAGAAGAGAAGGTGCATATTTTGAACAACCTTGAAGATTTTTTGTTTTGACAGAAGTCCTGCAAAAAAGTTACATATTTAGTTGCAACATAAGACTGAATAACACAAAACAAGTCACTTAATTATGGCAAAAATAAGTTTTGTTTTCTTCCACTATATGTCAGACACTGAGCAATGCTCATCAGGTAACAAATGATTTGATGAATGAAATAGATGAACGGTGCTTTGGGAAAGAAGTCTTAATTAATTGATTTATTAACAACTGTCTCCTGTTCCTGACCTACAAAGACAGGAAGCTAGCAGGGCAAAGAGCAAAGTAAGCCAACCCTCACAGAGGAAGCTTTGAATGAGTAATGAACTGCTGTGTTACAGTGGGACTGGGGTTTGGGAGAGGAGTGGGCAGCAGAGCGGTCAGGTTGCATCATTTAAATGGATCCACACCTGATGACTCTCTCTGACGAGCAGAATGGTCACTGTTTGTGGAAACCTTGGTGACATTGACAAAAGGAGATGTTTGGGATGTTTTCATTCATACCACCTTTCCATCCTTTCCCTTTCTACAACATATTGACGTTTTTAAAGAGTCTTATAAACATCATTACAACATGTATGCTTTTCTCTGGAAGGTAGTTTTCTCTTCTGTCATGTGAATTTAATTTATTTCTATTTATTGTCCAAAAACACTGGCTATTTGTGATTTATTAGCTTAGCTTTCTTCTTTCTTAGCTTGCATTAACAACTGCTCTCTAGAGCTGCCTTTCTCAACCAGGGAACCCTGGGGTGCTGTCTGGCTTTTTCAGGGGTCCCATATCCCAAAATATTGTGATGTTGTTGACATCAGATAATTAAGTCAAATTCCAAAAAATGTAACATATAATCAAAATGCAGATCATTACTCAACTCATCATCAAAAACAACAACATATGACTCATCAGATGACTGTTTCCCTTCAAACAGCAGCACACTTTCTGACCTTACCTCTCAGCATCTGAGAATTATTTTGTGCAGTTTGACTGGGTCTGTGATCCTTGTTCATATACACTGGAATTCTCAAAAGACATGTCACTGCTGGCACAGCAGCAACTGGCAGAGATCTGGGAAGATTAAAAGCAAAATTTCAAAACATGGCTCTGGACAGGGTTAGGGTGTTGGGTTAGGGTTTGGGATATGATTGTAGGAGGAGTAGTTTCAAGTAGCACCATTGCAATTCTGCTCTCAGAATCTCAACCTCAATGATGTATTTGTGCAAACTGAGCTTTTGGAGCCGACCTTACATCAAGTACAGTGAGTGACTGAGGGCTGTGGACCAGGAGCTACATGTCTGCCTCTCCATTGCATCCTCTCAGGCTGAGGTTTTCCACTGACAGTAAGTCACATTTACCCTCCTCTCTCTCAATACCATAGTGTGTGTGTGTATATATATGTGTGTGTGTGTGTGTGTTGGCTATTAGAGGGATGCAGATTGGGGTGACTTGAGATTTTGCATACTTACATATTTACTGTTAAAGCGTGCTTGTGACTGAAAAAAGGTAGAGAAATGATGCTTTACATATTTAGCATTGCAGTAATTTGCAGAAAAAACTGATTAAAAAAAGAATAGTCAAATGAAAACAGCAGAGGTTGAAAAAAAAACCTTTAATCTCCTTATAAATTCAAATCGGTTCATTTTTCAAACATAAGAAATAACCTTCTAGATCCTCAAGGACCCCTCCCACCCCTCCCCCGGACTATTTGTTCCTATGCCATCAGGCAAGAGGCTGAGGAGCATCAGAACCTGCACAACACGGTTCTGTAGCAGCTTCTTCCCCCAAGCAGTTAGCCTGCTCAACACCGTCCAGCCATCCCCCACATAAACCTTTCATTCCATACTGCACCACCTCCCCCCTGCTCTCATCCATCGCGCACACTGTCCCGCTGCCCCCATCACTAATCTCATCTGATGGACAATAAAAAACGGACACCATCACAATAAGCATTGTTTACAATAAGCATTGTCATTTTCACCACCACCATGCCTCACTGTTTATTTATTTACTCAGTCAGGTTACTCATCCATAGTCACTTTATTCTTATGTTGCACTGTTTTATTCTTATGTTGCACATTTTGTTCTTCTGTATACTGTGTTTATGGTTTGAATGACAAATAAACAAAGTTGAAGTTAAAGTAGAGTAGAACAGAAGATATTATACAAATGTTTTCACAGGCTGAGTGGTGGCCCTCTTGACAGGTAATCTAAACTTCATGTGTAAAATCATTGGAGAGCCTCTTTAACATCCTGCTTCATTAAAGCCACTGTTGGTGTGTGTGTATGAAAATATAAGTATGAAAATATCTGACTGTGTCCCAGTAGTAGTAAGACAAAAGAAACTGTGGATGCAGAAATTAAATGCTATGTTTAACCATTATTATCGGTCACTTGACTTCAAATCCCATTATTCTTTCCAGCCAAAATGAACAAAATAATTCAATAACCAGAATGGAACCCTGTGGCAGCTTAATAATCCTACATATAATAATAATAATCCTTTCCTGACCTATGCCCCACCCCTCCACAACGTTTTGTGGAAATGGGCTCAGTAGTTTCTGCATAATTAGAGAACATGTCATTAAACCTCCATCGAAAAACATTCAAAGTAATCAATCAATGTTAAAAGAAAGAAAGTGGAAACATTTTTTGGATCCATCCCTTTGTCCGGATCTACACCGAACTTTAATGGGTTCTTTCCTGGCACATGCCGAAAACCTTCTACCAAGTTTCATGGGAATCCATTCAGCAGTTTTTGTGTAATGTGCTAACAAACTAACCAAGCAAACAACTCACCAACCAATCAACCAAACAACTCACCAACCAATCAACCAAACAACTCACCAACCAACGACTGACCGACCGACCGACCGACCAACCGACCACCAATGGATATGGTTGAAATATAACCTCCTTGGTGGAGGTAAATAACAATCACTAAATCCCTACCAAACTATTCGAAGTACGCTTTGCATGAAAACACTCTCAGCCGTTTCCTCTTCATCCCTGAACCTCAGATAACACCAGAAAAGTCCACAGAGGAATGAAATTGTGCATTTGCCTGCTCATAAATTTGGCAGCAGTAAAATAAGAGATGGGGGGGGGGGGGATTTGGGACACCGGAGCCATGGAGAGCCATGAGCATCAATGGATGCTTCTGGCAAAGTGCTCACCCACTGCACCAAAACACAAGCTGGCAGGCATTATATTCTTTATATACAGGGGAAAATCCAGCCCTGTAAACACATTAAAGATAAATGAGGGAAGAGCAGGCTAGTGGGATAGACAGGATGATATGGATATAAGCATCACTCAAACTGACTCACTCCAGGTAAAATGAGGTTAATAAATACTGCATTCATCAAGTTCTGAGCAGTGGAGTCCATTTGAATAAAGCATCACTGCTACCAGATACAGTTCTGACCTGCAGTTAATTTATGACATCAGGAAAACAGTGAAGAGAACAGTGAAACTTAACAACTGGATGCATTTTGACAACCTTTTGTTATTGTAAATGGACTTCCATTTATTTAATGCTTTCATACTCTATTGACTCATCTAAGCACTTTACAACACTTACCACATTCACCATACAGCATCCTGTCATGTTCTTGTTAAAATGATTAATAGAATTGTTGGGTCTATGTAAAATAAAGAACACGGTGAAGACCTTCTCTACTGGAAAGTACCATGAGATAACTTTTGTTATGATTTATATATTTGGCCACAGTTATTACACACTGGAAGAAGTTGAGCCACAGCAAAGCTCCTCTAGGGAGAAATCTTGCTGAGTCAACTAAAGGTATAGAAAAAAGTAGATCAAGACACTCTGTGAAGAAAAAGGTTTGAATTGAGAATGCATGTTTCATGAGAAATTATGATGAAATATCACACAAAAACCTCACAAACCAGCCAAAAATGTTGAAGATTGAGTTCACTGCGAAAATTCTATCCTGTTTTTATAGCTCAGTGTGTTCTATAAAATCAAATGTGGATATTGTAATGTTTTAAATGTAATGTTGAACATGTATTGATACGTCAATACTTTTGACAGCCATACTTATGACTAATGGAGACTTCACATATTTAAGTGACAAATGTATGTTCAATGGATAAAAGGTTGTGCAATTACATCAGAGAAGTAATGGTAAAATAAAAATAAAAAAATCATTATTTTGCTTTTATGGCTCAAAGTACTGTAGTTTGTAGTTTCAGAGCTAAACCACACCAAGAAAAGAAAGAAAAAAATGGCTGAGCTACTAAACAAATATGGATGTATAGTTGAAATACCAGTAATCTACTGTAAGTGTTGGCTGAATTACATGTGGTTCACTACTCCCCAACACTGAGAATAATTATCCTGTATGGAAAACAGCATTGGTTTAAGATGCTCTATTTAATACAGGTTTAAAATTAAACTTACATTAATATGTGTGGCATTTTAGTCCAAAAGCATCAGCCTAACCAAAATAGAAAAATGATGCTACTCTTTGCCTCAATGCTTTCACTGCCACTTACTTATAACTTATATTTATTTTACAATAACTTACAATTTATATTTATTTATACAACTTTTACACTACAGTGTATAAGTTGTTATACAATGTAAAAAAAAACATAAGAAACTATATATAAGTCAAAGAGAGAACACCTTAATCTGGTGATATTCTATAATTAAATACAGGCTTCCATATGGCCTGCTTTGAAGATGGACTGGGTTTAGGAAGTAACAAAGTGCTGGAAAGTAAATGGAACAAAAGGCGATTGGAGACAGACACATTTGTTCTGCGCTTCACTCAGTGGAACATCCTCTCAGTGTTTACTTCCACTTCACTACATCATAGATATGAAGGCATGGTCTCAGCTGTAGTGTTCAAACATACAGTCTATAGTAGTTTCCAATCTTTGATGACAGGGCTGCCCACCAAGATAAATCGCTAATCCAGAGGATGAATTGTTGCTGATGGACAAAAAGATAAAGCTCGCCCTCATCCAATCAGAGTTTCCTTGAGGCCTAAGAACTAATTCACAATGCAGCCAAATAATGGAGGGTAAAAAAAAAAGAAAAAGCTACGTCATCACCTGAAGAAGGTCAACCTTGTTTGTTCACGTTCGCTGTGTCCTCCTGTGGGGAACAATTAATTCACAGGAAGGGGATATGTGGGTGGTGGAAGGACTTCCAATGGATGTATAAATGTTTCTTTAGTGTATTTGATGATGATGATGTGATAATGCAGATGAATGGCTTGATCAATAACTAGCAATATATTCCTGTCAGCGTCAAAATAGTCTGCAATCAATTGGCAGTTTATACATCCAACAAATAAATCAGTGACTCCAGTGGAACAGTCAGCTGGGCCCAGCTGGGCACATGGCTTTTTTTCTGGCTTAAAAGCACTGGCAGGACAGGGACAGGAAAAAATGTTACACACTGCTTTTGATTGGCATTAACTTAATGCTTTGTTTACAGATTGTTGACTACACAAACCAACATGCTAAAAGCATGAAATAAGCAAAGCACTCGCCAGCAACTTTCAACCCATATGCTCCCACAAACCGGCTTTTCTGTCTCTGTTAAATCTCAGCAAAGACAGACGCTGCCTGAACCTGATTCTCCTCCATTGTCTTGCTTACCAACATGACAGTCCCGCCAAATCTAAAATATGATTGGCTGTCTGAAAAAGAACAACAATAATGATGCAGCGCCTCTCTGAAAAGTTCAATTATTTTTAACTCAAAGTGCTTGAAATGGCTGCACAAAAAAGGTGGCATGCTCTGAAAAAAGACGATTGTGCATGTGATGCTTTTAATCGGGTCACTGCATGCAGCCTCACGGACTCTCTCCTTATTGGTAACCAGTGAAAAAGATGCTGGTAATCAGAAAGAAAGTATAGATAGGTATAAATAATAAAGACCTATTCTTACTCAGTAGTTAATTATAATCAATGGAGTGTTTCTTGTTAATAAATAAATAAACAAAACAGCTCTTCCTGTCCTCCTAACAGCACAGAAATAATAATTGGCCAATCAGAGTTCCTGTTAAGTTCTGATGGGTTACTGTCTTTAGTGTGGGACACTGGTTGGTTGTATATATGAAATTCTGCAGGTGAATAGCAGAACTTAACACTTTCAAAATTGCATGCAGTGTGTACATCCAAGGCTAATTTTGCATCTGCTGTTCACAGAAATGAATCTTTCTCCTTATTAACTTCTGTAAGCAGCAGATTCATAGTTAGGTGGCCTTCATCACCACAGTCAGGGTAACTTTGTCTGCGTTGTGTAAGCAAATTAAAATATACACATTCTGGTTAGGTTTCTTTCTCCTTGTTGGTTGAGTTTTGGAAAAGATGGCATAACGCACAGGTACATGAGTTAAATATTTAATGTCTGATAACGTTTGGACTTATGTTAAACAAGTTCAGCATTGACCCATTGGTCAACCCAACCACCACCCTGCTTTGAAATTGTCTTTGTACCACATCCCCTGACATCTTATCATCGCACATGACATCTGAACGCACACACTAAATTTGGAAATTTTGAGACTGGAAGATGGTTCCACAGGAGAGGAGCCTGATAACTGAAGGTTCTGGCTCCCGTTCTACTTTTGGAGACTCTAAGGATCACAAGTAACCCTGCATCCAGGGAGCGTAATGTTCCAGATGGGTAGTAGGGTACTATGAGCTCTTGAAGGTATGTTGGTGCCTGACCATTAAGGGCTTTGTACGTGAGAAGGATTTTAAATTCTATTCTGGATTTTACAGGGAGACGATGCAGAGAGGCTAATACAGGAGAGATATGATCTCTGATACTAGTTCTGGTCAGAACACATGCAGCAGCATTCTGGATCAGCTGGAGAGTCTTTAGAGACTTGTTGGGACAGCCTGATAAAAGGGAATTACAATAGTCCAGCCTGGAAGTAACAAATGCATGGATTAATTTTTCTGCATCTTTTTGAGACAGAAAGTGCCTGATTTTTGATATATTATGCAAATGAAAGAAGGCAGTCCTAGAAATGTGTTTTATATGGGAGTTAAAGGACATATCCTGATCAAACATAACTCCCAGATTCCTCACAGTGGAGCTGGAGGCCACGGTAATGTCATCCATAGTGGATATATCATTAGATAGTGTGTTTCTGAGATGTTTAGGGTCCAGCACAATAACCTCAGTTTTGTTAGAATTGAGTGGCAGAAAATTGGACGTCATCCAGTTTTTTTTATATCTGTAAGACATGCCTGAATTTTAATTAGTTGAGTAGTTTCACCTGGTTTCATTGATACACTGAACACTGATATATTAAGATGATAAAGCTGGATAGGCTGTTAAATCCTTGCTATGTATCATTGTGATAGAGATGATATATAGAGGGGATAAAAAGGAGGAAGAGGAGGAGGGGCAGGCAGGGGTCCAGATGTGGAGGTCTGCCCATCTCAAAGAGGGCTGGAGCAGAGCAGATGGCACTTCATGCTATCACCGCCATGGTTGAGATTAGTTGATGTGAGAGGGGGCACAGGACTGACGGAGGCCATTGAGGGAAGTCCACATCTGTTTAGATTATCCAAGCAGGGAGGATGCTGGGAGGAGACCATGCATCTCTCACCGGAGAGGGCAGAGAAAAATAACAAAACAACTGATGACTGACATGTGGAAACAAACTGAACTGTAGATAAAATCTAATCAAAGGTTAAGGAGAATTTAGTTTTATGCAATCCTGAACTACAGCCACTGTGGAATTCTAAGCCTTCAGATACAGACTTAACAAAATATAGTAATTCTAGGAATAAGTCTGGGAATAAGGCGGCAAACAAAGCCCATTATTTGCAGGCTTTTTCCAAGCAAAACCTTTCTGACTCATGCTGACTCATATGTCCAGAATAAAGGAATGATGCTGTGTCAAATGTTAATTTCTAGGCATTTTCTCTTTAGCGCTTGTATTTGAAATGATTTAACCTTGGAGCAATTGTTCAGCTAATTGTTGTGAGACTCAGCAGTCACTGCCAGTTATTCTAAACCAGAGAGGACATGTCGTCCTCCAGGAGCAGACAGGTTGTCACAACGCACAAAGGCTTCTGCTTATGACTGGTGATGTGAGCTGAATTGATGTTGTTACACAATTTCTGCTGCTGTTATCATAGATCATTTCAAGCATTTCTCTGTCAAAGACCTATCATCCTTTTTAATGCTAAGTGCAAATGATCATGTTGTAAATTTAAATGTTGTCTACTTAAGATAAGGTGCATGGAAATGGCACACAAAGTGTATCTTCATATGAACCAGTTATTTCCAACTCTCTATGCACTGCCATGCTGCCGACGTCTCCTCGAACTGCTCCTCCAACATTTAATTACCCACCATGCTGATGAGCATGCAGTACATGCTTATTCCATCATTTATTCATGTGTTGTCTGGTGTGCATGCATATGAGCCCAGCATAGCTGCAGCTCTCAGCCTTGCTTGCCTTTAATCCCAACTCTCTGCTAATTAGAGAATAATTAGAGAATAAATCTGAACGTCCCGAGCCGTGTATTGGAATACAATGACAGTCAGAGACTGAGCAAGTTTAATTCAGACATTCTGGATTCTTCTGTATAGAAAGAAACAACATGACAGTGTCACCATTCAGTGCTGTGGACGGACATTCTGTTAATGAACAGAACTTGGAACATTAAATAATGAAGCAATGTTCATAAGCAGAGAAACTGATATGCAGGCTGGGCCACAGAATCCTGCCTGTGTGATGTCACATATTGTAGTCAGATCCCCTTAGCTGATGAGATGGATATGCTTGTCCTTGACAAAGAAATCATGCAGTGGATCTCAGAGAAATAGCGCTGCAATAAATGTCTGAGAGCTTGGAGGAGAGATTTTTGGGACTTTTGCGGCGCTCAATCAAGAGAGAGGGCTCTTTGTCAAAGTAGTTCAATCTAAAGCCTGTGTGCTGCACTGTGGGAAGCTACTGACTCGACTGAAGTGGTTGTCAAAACACATGATAATAATTATGATGTGACAAACTATAAAACCACCAGAGCAAACTCAGAGGTCGTATGGCTCCGGGTTGCTTTCTTTAAATCTAAATGAACAAGCTTTATGCATTCACACGGGAATTTGGGCTTCAGTTTGTTGCTGATGGACACTTTGACATGTGGGAATTGAACTAACAGCCTCCAGAAAAGTGGACTACGACTACACATCTTAGATCTTAGATCAAACACACTGATAACAGCACAAACCACACATAGTTCAACTGATGGTGATGAAAAGTGTGTTTAAAGCGGAGTCCTCCTAAATAAGACATGTTCTGTTCACAATGGCTTGTCTTCTACACAGACAGTGTTTGTCTCAAACACCTTCTAATTGGAATATTTGTCTTACTGAAAGGTTGCTTGTTTATTATACATCCAATAACAGATAACATTCAGGAAAGGTTAAACTCACTCATCCCTGCAAAACCAAACTGGACCTGTAAGATCCATCAGCTGCATCGTGACAGGTTCTCAAAGCATGTAACAGTGAAATGAATTAATCATCACCTGTAGCTGAATAATTTAACATTTATGTGTCCTATTTGCTCTGCATGTTTCATAAGAGAAAGTTGGCAGCACTGATGCTTAAATTAAAATGATTTCTCACCGTAGTTTTTGTGATTGTGTCATGAATATGTCATTGGCAAAAATCTAATTTTGATATCAAATGTTTTAAACTAGTACATAGAAACAGAGAGGGGTCTCTGGCACAACTTTTCCTACTTACAAGGTGCATGGAGAAGGGAAAAGCACCAAAAAGGCAAAAACTCCAGCAACACTTGCAGTATTAGGAACAACTTTATTGCTTGATGAACTCGTTTCGGCTTGTGGCCTTCTTCAGGCTTTTTAAATTAGTACATAAACAGGGTGAGCTGGTTTTACATAACACAGTCTGCAGTACACAATATATGATGTATCATATTGTCACTCATAAAGTTAGAAATATAATAATAAAGCAAGCAACTTTTATTACATTATAAACAATACACATATTAATTAGTTCAGTCAAAGACTGTGTGACACTCAAAACGTTCAGTCAGAGGATGAAATGCTGATTTTAATTCAAAGATTCTATATGTCAGAACAGTTACATGGCTCAGCTGTATGGCTTATATAAGAATAATTTATTCAGAAATTCACTTTTTAATGTTGTTAGATAATATGAAGTTAAGCTGATGTTAAAACATCAACAGTATAGCCATGAGAAAATCATTGTTTTTACATTGTATATCTCACATATTCTTTAAATAACCCAAAATATTAGCTGTGACTGTCACTCTGATGTCAGCTGATATGATCAACTTCTGATGTTTAGTGTAATAATTTGTTTAACAATTAAAGTGCTCTTAATTAATAGTATGATTAATGGAGTGAGTTAGTCAAGGACTGCCATCTAGTGATAGCCCAGGGTCATTGCATCTGGTAATAGACGTATGTATAGTGTATTAAACACTGATTATCAGAGCAAGATGAAATGAATGGTTTAAAATGATCTGACAAAGCTACTAAAATAATCTGATACACATCATTTAAAAAGTTAGTTTTAAAATTAGACCACGGACCCCCCCCCATTCAAAAAGATTTTGTCTCAGGGTCCAACATGTGATAAGAGTTTTGCTTTTAGAGGTTTAAATGATTATTTGTATGAAAAACATAACCCATATAGTTGCTTATGTGTGGCATTATGGTGAAAATAAATGATTGTCCCTTTTTATGGGGATCCCTGGACACCGCTCAAGGACTCCTGCAGGTCTCCTGACAACCACTTTAGGGCGACAATGGGAGTAATATACCAGAGAATGGACAATTAAAATCAAATAAGAACATTTCACATTGCTCAATACAACAGATATTACAAATGTTTTTCATAAATATAACACAAAAGTCTCAAAATGATTCAATCCCGTAATGACAAGCGTCTCTATGCGATTCAATTCAGGCGACTGTGACGGCCTCTAGAATGATCCAGGACTTCTTCAGAAACTAAGCCTTGGTGGTCTCTGGGGTCTGTTTGGGATCATTGTCCTTTGGAACATCCAATGATGGCCAAGCTTCAGCTTCCTCACAGGTGGAGACATTTTCTTCTAGGATTTCCTGATACTTGATGGAATCCATCTGACCCTCTACACGCTGCAGGTTTACATTGACCCAGGAAGTAAAGCAGCCCCAGAGCATCACTGAGCCACTGCCATGTTTCACTGTGGGTGGGATGTTCTTTTCAGCATGCTTCATTCTTCCTCCTCCAGACATACGGCTGATCCATAGGCCTCAAAGTTACAGTTTGGTTTCATGGCTCCACAGAACAGCATCCTAAAACTTGTATGTATGTATGTGTGTGTGTATATATATATATACGTATATATATATATATATATATATATATATATATATATATATATATATATATATATATATATATATATGTGTGTATGTATATATATATACATTATTTATACATGTCTATTTTTCTAATGTCTATTTTTTGGAGCTGCTGTAACAACCGAATTTCCCTCTCTGTCTGTCTGTCTCTCTATCTATCTGTTTATCTATCTGTTTATCTATCCATCTATCTATCTATCTGTCTATCTGTCTTGTGCTTTTGGGTCAGCAGAGGTGAACGTCTTGGAGTTCAGGCATGGAGTTCTTTACTAAATTTAGGCCTTAACAGAAAATACTTTGGGACTGCACTCTTTAAGTATGTCTATGAAAGTTGGCATGGGACTGAATAATTTTGCTTCCAACTGTAAGTCTGTGGAACCTAATAAGTCACATTTAGGATGGGTCTTCTGCTAAAATAATGTGACTTAATTCAAAGCAACATTTACCAAAACAAAAGTCTAAAATGTAATGTGGTCCCTCAGAAGAAACGTCCTTATTTACCATTCATCTCACAAGTATTTGGGGAACCAAATACGTTTAAAATCTTTCATTTATTTTTCGTTCCTTCTTTTTCTTTCTTTTTTCCCCGCAGACAGCCTTTCATGGAACCAATAATACTGGGATCATTGTACGGAACAAAACACGATGGTAATAAACAGCCTGCAAAATGTTAGCAGAAAAGGTTTTGTCTCTCATTCTCACTAGCTTTTCAATATCATGTTTTTTTGCCTTGCTTTGTTGGAGAAAGGTAAAAAAAACAAAAAAACAAACAAACAAAAAACAGAGAATCGTCATGAATGCTGAAGATGTGACATGTTATAAATTATTAACCTAAATCATCACAAATAAACACTTAAAGCATATCTACTCTGAGCACTTGTTTTCTCTTTTGTCTGTTTCTTCCTTCTGATCATCAACAAAGTCATGGAGTCAGCTGTCAGAGAGGATCGTAATCCTTTTCTCTCCTCAATGTGCCCTTTAACTTTGCTGAGATCCAGCTGAGATTAAAGTATTATCCCTATCCATCAACTCACTTTAGATCTCTGATTTACCCGTCCTTCGGCTAAGCAACCTTGGGCTAAGCAGGTTTAGAAACTATCTAAGTCTTTTGTTTTTCCTTTTTGGGAACAAATGACTTTTTACTCTTCATTTGCAATAACTACATAAAGGACCCACAGACCCAGTCATGTTGTTTCCTATCCTTTATCCCTAACCATGAACTCATAAACTATAAATAAAGCATTTTTGAAACCAAATGACTGCATTTATTTTTGTTTCTTTCTGTGTATTTAGATTACTTATTTTCCAGACATCATTACTAAGTAACAATGCAGTATAAAAACTACTAAATTATATTCTCGTGTTATAAGTTCTGTCAATATTCATTAGTATGATCAAACCTGTGAGGAATAAGGCTGAGCTCCTCCATAGAGAATAAGGAGAAAAGATTATGATAGTATCTTTGAGAGCAGACGACTACTGTGGAGTAAAAAGATTTTAAGACCTCTACCAACACATTTTCCTGTTCACTGGTGCGAACAATTGTCGAGTAAAATTCATTTTGATGAAGCTCAAATATGCTGTGAATCCATAAAAACTCTGCCAACTATTGTTAATGGAGCGTTATTCTATTTCATATCACGGTGACAGCTCAATCTCACACTCCTGTCTTTTAGTCCACTGGTTTCTGTCTTTGAATAAGCATCACACCTCTTCACAAATGGACTGTTTGAATCCGAGGTGTGATGCGTGATGGATCTTCAGACTTAATGATCTCTCTCTTATATAAACCAGAGAATCAAGTAAAGTCAATCCCAAAGGGCTCCGCAGAACAATTCTATAGAATAATGGATCAAATATTAAATCATTCGTTTTCCATAAGCCTTGCTCCCTCATCGTTGTTTCCAACTAATGTGTAATAATATCATTGCACCACATGGGGGTGCTGAGGCATCATTTAGTAATTCAGTAGAGGAAGCAGAGGGTGTGCAGTCACAGTGGTGTGCACATTGTGCAACATGGTGCTGCTCACAATCAGATGCTTTTGTGCACTCCTCTGTTCTATGATCGTGGCTGTTAAGCAAAGGAATTAAAATTATTCTCATGAAAAACCGGCTCCAAAATGCAAACATACTTTCACTTTGAAGCTCAAGCTCTCACACATTTTCAAGTGGAAAATGTAGGAGACGAGGCCAACAAATGAGCTTTCCTCATTAAAATTCCTTTCCATAGCATTTAGTCCAATTTTCAGGGGGACATTTTAATACCTATAAACCCATCAGGCCTCCTCTATGGTATCATAAAGGGTGGACAACTAAGGTGAGGATATGGAGTGTAATGGGCTTTATTGTGCAAAATTCATGGGCGAAGGCTTGCCAATGCCTCTGGAGCCTTGTCTGTCTTTAAGCCTTTATTGTACAGTGGTGATGTCTGGTTCTCTGCCAGCCGCTCGACGCTGAGCTTAGAGCTCACAGAGGCTCAGGCTGAGTGGAAAAGTCCACCGCAGTTAGTGCCTGAGCAGCAGAACTGAAAAGACAGTCAGAAGCAAAGGACTTCCGTTCCTCTGTACAATAACTGCAAATGAGTTCATGTCGGTGACGTCGGCTCACGCTCTGTGGTTCATTGAGTTGCAGGCTCGCCTCTGAAGGGAAGTAACATAGCACATATCTTATCTCCAGGGTGTTGTAAACTTGACCGATTGAAAAGCAGATTCCCTATGAGAAGAAAGTGGAAGTAGAGTATGTCGGCGAAAAGAATTTGGTATGTCGAAAAATCTCATCAAACATAAAATATTAATGATCGTCCATCTCGTCTTGTGGTGATGCTTCTGTGTTAAATACGCCACACCTATTTTACTTGCAGAATGCAGGAAGACTATCTAAAATCACTCAAATCCCAAAATGGAGTGAAGGTACGCTGCCGTTGGTTTGTTCAGTGTAAATAACCAAAGAAGGTGTAGAGAAGGGTCTTTGTTGAAGCTCCATTACGCCATCTCTGTGAAAAAGGGGATCTAGCTCCCATTTATACAGCAAAGTTTTTGCAGACAATTGGAGACGTTTTTTCTTTTTCAAACCCTTCTGCGTTTACATGTGGTGATTCAGCAAATCTGCATTGGAGGAGCAATAATAAACTCTGCAGGACAAACAAAACCTGACAGTCCGATCATGTGTTTTGTTTCTTGTTCTCGCCATAGTAGGCTGTTTGCTGGCTGCGTACTCGAATAAGGCTGGCAGGAACCGTAATAGGCATGCTTGAAGCGGGGCTGTGTCGTCATCGTTTTCAGTGGATTTGCGTTTTGCCCGTTTACACGAAAACAGTACGATGGTGTTTGAAAAAGTTTCCACTCTAAAGTTCTCATGTAAACGGACTGCCAAAACGCAAGAAAAGGTTTCCGTTTTTGGGTGAAATGGTCGTTGTGTAAACGGCTCCTTGGTGGGCCACAAACTTTATCATCCTATTGTGCACATTAGCTCCTTTCAGCTCATTGTTTTGGTCATCTTCCCTGCTAACTGTGCTCTCATCAACTAGCTACTTTCCAGGTCTGATGAACATAGTGGAACATTTAGTAGCTGAAGAACTAGATTCCCTCATCAACTGGTGGAAATCTAAACAGAAATAAAAGAAGTGTGATGATACATTATTAAATTAAGTGATAAGCATCTGTCTTTCTTTCTTGCACACACAAACTCAAACACTGACATCGAGGGCACAATAACCTCTATACACCCACCACACATCAGTGTGGCAGGTGTAAAAGGAAGGAAGAAGCATCTGAAGGGCTCGTAAATGTGAAAGGCTTTTCCTCTTCGTGAGAGGAGTAAGGAGAGTTAAATAGGTGACTCCATGAGAGGGGGGGTGTTGGAGGAGGAGGGAGGGGGGGGGGGGGGATGTGGGGTGGAGGGGTGGTGCTGGGAGGGGCGTGATACTCCTCTGGAAAATGTATTGGTCTAGTTGGAAAAACAGGTCCAAAAAAAGAGAAGAGCAGGAAAATTTAGGGGTGAGGGGAACCGGAGCTTTGGCCTGTGGATGAACCCATCGGGGACTTTGCTTGGTGGGGTCATTCCAAGTTCAGGTCTTTCCCTCGCTGACTCTGCGAGAGTGGAGGAGCTGTCCATGGCTGAAGGGGCCTGCTCTTGACGGCCTCCAGCCCCTGCTGTGAGCCCCCCAGGGGCCCTGTAATACAAACCCATTTCCAGCAGGAGTTCTGTGGGGTGTGTAGGGAACGAGGGCACGGCCTGGGAAAACAGAGGTCATTCTGAGGGTGGGAGGGTGAGGAGAGCCACCTTCACCAATAAATATTTTCCTGACAGTCAGTTTGTTTTTCAAGCTCTCATCCCTGGTTGTCTTTGCAAAGGCTTGTGTTACTACTCTCACTGGACACAGAAACAGGGCTGCAATGTGAAAACGAGCCGATGAGGTCATACAGAGAAAATACTTTGTCACTGAAAGTGAAATCAAGAAACGAAAGATAA
Source organism: Chaunax sp. Z400 (assembly GCA_037577475.1). Classification (NCBI taxonomy): domain Eukaryota; kingdom Metazoa; phylum Chordata; class Actinopteri; order Lophiiformes; family Chaunacidae; genus Chaunax; species Chaunax sp. Z400. The sequence goes on from CM075185.1 coordinate 27,045,172, forward strand.
AACGAGTTCCATAACCGCACCATGTAAAGCCCTCCATTGCTCATTCAGCCCGTCTTGACTTCATTGCTGTTCATGAGTGAACTTCAAATAACACCAGGTGGATGTGCTAACCGTGCAGATGGAGCAGAAGCTTGTAAAGGCTTTTAGAGAAGACAAATGAGGGACAATCTATCATTCTACACTCACAGACCAAACAGCAAGTCAGGGGTGGCCAACTAATCAGGCCCAGCACACAGGCAGCACAGCATGTGTCCTTTGAGTGGATAAGTGGTGCCTCCCATAATGTCAAGAGTAAAGCCTGTACCAGGGGTTAGGGAGAGGTTGGCAGGGAGTTAATGAGATGACTGGTGGGGTGATCAGCAATGAGGGGTTTAAGACCTATGACACGGCACACACTGATAGAGATGGAATACTTTCTAGATTAATGAAGTGTTTGTTTATCACAACAAGTGGCGATGAGGACATACAAGTCAGACTGACAGAGTAAGCCTTATTCACTCTGCTCTGATATATTTTGCTGACGTATTTTTAATGACAGAGCTTGGACAACCCTGGAATAGGAAGTCACAGGACAGCAGATGCACAATACTGAATTAAACACTGAATCATCACATTTCAACATGACTAAAATCACTAAAGGGCTGTGTTGAAATTGCCCATGACTCACTGACAGAGGAAAAACCTTTGTAATGTTATCCAGAGTAGATGAAGTCAACATTTGGACTCCTGCTCTTTGCTTGAGGGTGAACAACAACCACTGCGACTCACTCCCAATGACTCATGAAATATATTTTTTTAACTTTTTTTTTTTAATGTAAATTTGATAAAAACATTGTCCTATTTATAGTAACACATCAATTAGTCCTCATCTGATTAATAATGCATTATGCTTGCATTTTTCTTTTTCTTTTTTTTAATGAATAGAAATAGCTCAGGGGACAGCTATATTCTGAATCTTGCATTAAGAAAGTGGAAAGGTTTTTGCTGCAACTGCAGCATGGTATCCACAGCATAGGGAGACTGGATTAAATATTGATGACTTAAAAACCAACACTTTAAAAAAAAAAAAAAAGTAACTGTGTGTGGTGACCATAAAGGGGGAGATAGGAAAAAGAAGGCTTGAATAACAAGATAACATTGTGTTAAAATCCCAAGACACAATCCATATTAAATATGCAACAGATACTTCATGTCATTTAAAGCCACTGCAATCATATGTAACTCTGTGTCAGAGGAAATATCGCTTTTCTTTACTTATGTATCAAAAATAATTCTGCATTTAAATTTGTAACAGAATACTAATGAAAAGTGAAAGTATTAATTATGCAGAACAATCCCCCTTAATTACTTGTTAATGACATAATGGTTTCACCTATGTCCTACTTTTTTGTTTGTTTGTTTATCTGTTTGTTGGTTGGTTGGTTTGTTTTATTAGCAGGACTGCACAAAATCTAGTATACGGGTTTCCACAGATTGTCCATCAGTGGTGCGCAGTGCAATAGACTTAACACAAATTGACCAACAGACTGAGAAAACAGTGCAGGTAGTCCTCCTGGGAGCTGTATGTTCATAGTGTAGAGTTTTTAATGAATACAATCATTATAACCAGGGTCTTCATGCCAGAATGTGTCAGTGATTTGTCATCCTATTGATTGTAAATTATTTGACTCCCCAAAAATCGACATATTGTTCTTCCCATGAAGAAAGTAACCTTCAAGTGTATCTAATAGACTGGCAACTGACTGCGTCCTGGTGGCGGAGGATTGAGTATGGGTCAGGCTTGAACCCATTTAATGTTTTTGTACATCCAAATAGAGATTGGAATTTTCCAACATTTTCCCTAATTATGCAAAAACTACAGAACCAATCTTGATGGAACCTTGTGGGGGAGTCTGGGAATGGGTTAGTTAAACAGACATGTGAAGGATTGTTCAGCCTTGGCGGAGGTATGCACTCTACTAAGTGCCATTCCTGTATTATTATTGGATGTTATTATTATTGGCATGTAGACAGTGCTTTAATATTGTAGTTGTGTGCAATGGAGCTATATCTTATTCTGATTTATGTTTCATGGCCTGCACATATGTTTAGCATATAAAATCTTCATCTGAAAAGTAACTAGTACCCAGAGCTGTTGAATAAATGGAGTGGAGAATAAGGTATGAATATTCCTCACTGATCTGTTTAAGTATGAAATGGTGTAAAATGGAAACACTTACTGTAAGTAAAATATCTCAAGGTTGTGCTTAAGTACAGTACTTCAGTTAACTTTAAAAATGTCAGTAATAAGTAAAAATATGTCTTTCATTATAGCAGCATTTTATTTTCTTTAAATTCAGTTGATCCCATCTGAATTCATCCTGTTGTCCTTCAAACGGTCACTTCTGTGCAAGGGAACATTTTGTTATCCACAAAGGGAACTCATTCCACAAGCCTGATAAGGATGTTAGTGTCTGGTTTTTAAAGACAGTTTGTCTCCAAAGGTTGGACTGCAGGACCTGTCTCTCCGAAAGTGCCAGCAGACAGTTTCTGTCTTGTTGACAACAGTGTGATAGAAATAGGGAGCGAAGGGAAAGCAGGAGGGGTGGTGAAAAAAACATGAAGGCAGAGATTGAGAAAAGTTGAGAGAAGAGGGAGGGTAGAGTAGAGAGGTGAAGGAGGGTGCAGGGGGAACAGAGAGGGGATGAGGGGGAAAGGGGAGGTAGAGAGGTGGGAGGAGGGGGGGGCTGTGCGTGAGTAGAGGACCTCCCTGTGAACTGTGCAGTCGCGAGCCGGGTCATTGGGGCGAGGTTGTCAGAGCGTGCCTGAAACAGTACACCCAGGGGTTCAGCCAGAGTTCACACACTCAGTGTGCAAGATCCATGTCCCTCAGTCAGCACTCGCCAGCCGTACACCAGCATATACACAGAAAAACTCGCATGTATCATTGCACACATATGCACAAAGACAAGATCTAAAGCAACAACAAACAAACAGATGCACTTGCGTAACATACAGGATGTTTAAAACATTATCAATCATTTCAGTGTGGGCTAAATGGGAATCCACACAGATGAGTCACAGTCTCACACGCTGTCTCTACATGCATACTGTTTTTATACCAGTACAAGCAAAGATTGTGCACATATGCAAACAGACACATGCAAAATAAACATTCAGAAGGGAAAAAAAGACTCGTCTCTTGGTGCAAACAGATTTAGAAGGTAACTGATAGTGTCCATAGCCAGCAACAACACAATCAACAGCACCAGTACGATTGTAACACAGTGAGAAAGATTTTCTTTAATTCCAGTCAGTGTGGTTTAAATAGGAGAGGCCACAAAGCCAGAATCCCCTCTGTGTGGCTGAGCTCTTTGTGGGAAAGCTGTCTGCTTTACTCCCATTGAAGACTGGTTGGCCCATTGTCAAACCCAGAGCTTGACCTGGTGTTGAACCCAATTGTCAAACTTGCAGTGTAGTGTGGGACCTTGGTGGGGGAGGAGAGTGTGGTTTAGCTGACTGAGGCAAGTGTTTGTCATCTCTTGGTCCCTGAAAGAGTTCTGCATAATGATTTCATATGCCTCACCTAATGGAGTAAAAATCTGTGAAAAAGAATTTCCTGTCAAAGCCTGTTATAATGGATGTGGTGATTTAGGCCTAACATATAGTATGTTCTCACATTTCATCGAAGCCCCTCCAGTCTTATGGTGACCACCCTCATCTCTCCCAGTTCTCATGCTGGGGATAACTCAGTCTTGTGTGTCACATGAGGATTTGACAGACAGGCCCAGCTGTGGCAGTCAGGCGCCAGAGCACCACGCCCTCTGAGTCCAAGGCAGACAAGGCCCAAACCCAGAACAATTCACTCTTTGTGGATCTACTGGAAACCATCAACTGCATCCAAATGACCGTAAGCTGTAGATACAAGCCAGATGTTGAAATTCCTCGGCACAGTTCAATCTCAGTCCAGTCTGGCTCATCCAAGCCCGGCAGCGGAGCAGTGGCAGGAAAGGGGCGGGTAGTTCTAATCATTCAACTGTAGGAAACCCAAACAACTATTCGAAAACAAGACCCACATTTCAGTCTATGTACAGTAGAACTGTCTAATTGAGAAATTGTGCAAAATTGCAGCTCTTTTATTGTTGAATTTGTCACAATTGAAAACAGGATGCAATGTAGTTTTCATCACTTTGACGAAATGTGTTGCAATGTACCAAATGCAGCTGTGTTACACATTAATCTACGTATGATTCCGTCTTCCAACCAAACTGCCCCCAGAACTCCTCATCTGGATTAGTTCTGGAAAATGCTGAGAAAGCATTAAACCTGTTAAAAGTGCTTTACCCATCAAAGTTTGACTCAGAAAATGCTGCTTGTCTCTGTGAGTTAGATAACTTCTTATGCAGAACAGCGACTCTGAACACCACATGCAATAGTCCGATCTATGTGTGCAACTTCTTTTCCTAAAATGTGTCCATCTTCATGTCGAGAGCAGCTAATAGTGTAATGAGGATGAGCCCACCATATTACTCTGTAACGTTTTCACTGGTCCAAATCTGACATGCTCACAGCGATCTGATGGGAGGCTCATTTGTACTTTTGTAGGCTAATACAGCAGGTTCAGTAGCGTGTCACGCGTAGGAGGCATGGCTGCTGTGTTTTTGCCTCCCACACCCGCTATGCTCTCTTATACCTGAACTTTGCGTGGATGTTTTTGTTAAAGTCGTCTCAGAGTTTAATTGTGTTCAGCTTCTTTTTTTTTCTTCCCCCAACCTCCATTTTTAGTTGTCAGCTTTAAGAGAGAAAAGTACCTGGAGACATTTTGCACAATGATTACTAGTGACTGCACAGATTTGATTTCCATTCACTTAGAAATGCCATCCTTTTTATTCCTCTCACCTCTGATGTCAAAGTTATGCACATTGACAACATAAAAAAAACAGTACAATGAGGGACCCATATGCTTGACACCTCTTACAAAGGTGTATACTCCACTTCAATAAAGCTAAGAATAAGGGCAGAATTGTACTCCTGAGATGTGGGAGTTCTGAGTGTGAATTTTGCTCAAACACATAACTAAGCCCCATGCTGACTCAATCATTTAGAAAAGTGCTTTTCAGCTCTCCTGCGCTGCTTGATAACCCACATCCTCTCCTCAAACCCCTCAGTAACGGCTCTCCAGAGGGATGCTTTCATCCTGACACAAACTGTGTTTGGTCTGTTTCCATTTAGCTAAGTTCAGGTGTAGTTCACAGAGGCCGCCAACTCTGGTCATGTGACCTGCATGCAAGCTGTGGGCTTGGAAAGCCTTTATAGTGTAATATAGCTGTGTGACAGATTGAGAGAGATCTCTTAAAGGTACTATCAGCTATTTTACATATGCCAAAGCAATATGCAAGGTATTTAATCTATTTTTATTCCAGTCAGTCTTATCAGTATGTGGTTTAAATGTTTAAGAGTCAGACTCCCGTCTCCCTTTGTCATAGTGAGAGCAATGGAATCTTAAAAACTTTGTATGACCTTCTCATATCTGCTCTAGATTTCAGATGAGGCCACCGAGAGGACGGTGTCCTCCGTCTGACCCACATCTGATTCACCTTGAGCAAGGTGGGTTGTCAACAGACACCGAGCCACAGAGTTGACTCACGCTGCGACACTGTTGCGTAATCTGTGAGAAAGCCGCTCTGTAATAAATAAATCTAGCTGAGGCGGTCCATCTGGGAACAACATTTTTCAGCAGAGATCTCCTGACGTGATGCCTAGTGGGCTTTATAAATATCCTGAGCCCATCCGCGCGATGTGAACTGTGTTTCACCCTCCCACACCCATCCCCTTTGAGTGTTTGCCTTCTGCTCGCAGTGAAAAGCAGGGTTTACTTTGCTTTGTTTGTCCCTCAACGCTTACCTCCCACTTTCTCCCTGTTAACTGTCAGTGTTCAAAAGCAGAACACTGGAAACCACATGTGAAACAGAACTCTCTTGGCTTCACAATGAAGGTGAATGACCCGGAGGGGGATGTTTTTGTCATATGGGAGTTCGGAAAGATCAGAACTCTTCTCCTTTTGAAAACTGTGGTTGGCTCAGTGACAGAAACTGCATGAATGGCACTTTTCATTTCAGATTTACAAACTGGGAAAGCAGACCATTACTTTTAAACATATATACATATACTGTACATATACAGTATATGTTGGCATGACATGTTGGAGTAAGAACTGAATATTTAATTTTCTGAAAATCTCCAAACCTTTTCCACAAAGATCACCAGAGGGATATTCTGTGCTTGTCTACATGCTGCAGAGGAAAAGGACTGTGTAGATATGTCTGGCAGCCAGTGATGAATAGAATGTGTGCAGAGTTACGCCACAAGTACCAACTGGTTGACCTTGTGTTGTAGAACTACAGCTCTATCCAGCTAATGCATATGTATAATACATCTAGCCCTGACGGTTGCATTCTTTAAATAGTGGCTGGAGAAACTGAGTGTTCCATTTCAGAATTAAACAAGCTGAAAAAGTTCTATGCTTCCAAATCCTCCCTGTCATGTTCCTCGGTTCTATCTGCTGCCTTTAAATCCTGACAAAATCATCACATGGTTCCCACAGTGAGAGTCACTTATGCAGCCTTTGACATTTAACACTTAACATGTTCCTCTGAGTTTAATGTTCAACAGAATTTGCTCACTCATTAATGGCTGCAGCTAATTCCCTGCATTTATCTACTGTGTGTCTGTGTATGTGTTTGTGACTGACATCCTCTGAGCTTGCTGCTCCCTTTGACCTTTAACACCACAGTGTATAATAACTCTTCCAGTTTGACAGGTCAACTGAGGCGTCACGGCTGGCCCCTTGCTGTGGGTTAGGCCTGAGCCTTTTTATCATACTACCTACCCTGTGATGGATGAACCCAGCAACAAACTGGCGAGGGGGCTAACAGTGTTGTCCAGGGAAAGCGGATAAGGCGTTGTAACAAATAACACCTCGCTGAACTCCACTCGACTGCCTTCTCGTTGCCCCTGGCTTCTGGCTCATTCAACTATTCGCTCCAGGCAGTTTCTGCTGGTCCCCAAAGCACACAGACTTATGGGGTTTATTATAGGTAATAGTCCACTGCTTACATAGCCACTTGTCTTAAATGTTGGCTAAAGTGGGGCTTTAGTGCAAATGACAAATTCTGCTCCAAACAGGTTGCCTGCAAAGAACTGAAAAAAAGAATGGTATTTTCAGTGGTAGGAAAACATTTTCTATATGTTGCAGAAATGAATGTGAAGTGAGTATGGGGTGTTTTTGAAACACATTTATCATGTGCAGCAGAGCCATGTTAATCTACAAAGTCACAGTGAGCCATCTGCCAGGAAACTGGGAGTCACAGGATCTGTAAGTGTATGTGATGTGAATAATGACAGAATCCTGCACTGGCTGAGGTTTTACATGCGTTCAGCATCACTGCACAACAAGCCAAAATGACTCCAGATCCAGGCGCCTATAATATATTTAATGGATCATTGGAGGCCGACTTTCCAAGGCCCTATGTCGGGTTTATAAATGCTTGGACGGCATGTAGGAAAAATACTCTCAGCCTTGCTGCTCACTTTCAAAGTATAGAAAGAACTTCTGGGGGTATTCATTAACAAAGCTGCACTGAGGATGAATGATGATGGTGCAAGCAGTGACTGCATCTCTATCATGTCTGTTATATAATAAACATGATAAATATCAACAATAAAAAAGATCTCATCAAAATGTATTAAATTGTGGGCAATTAACTTTCAAACTAGATAATTTGTCTCCACGGACACAGATGTCACCGCTACTGGAAAAACCTAATTTGTGCTGATGTGGATGGACCATAACCTCTAACATAGGAAAATGTGAGCAAACTGAAAATGTAAAAATAAGCAGACTGAAGAAAAAAAAGAGATGCACACCTTTAGGGCCCCTACAAAGCATGCATGACATTTTAATGTTCTCTTCTAGGACTAGGTGTTTCAATCCCTTGCATACCCATGCCTGGTAACATCAAGGCTGAGCAGAGTTTCTGTGTGATCCAAATGTTTCTAATAACTCCAGAGTATTGTAGAAAACAAAAGGCATAATTAATTGAAACTATAATGACACTCAATAGAACGCACCTCAGCCAAGGATGAACAATCCTACACATTTCTGCTTATCTTGTCTCATCTTTGCCCCACCTGTTTTGTAAATGTGTTTGTAGGTTTTATATCATTCGGGGAAATGTTGAAAAAAGCAAGCAAGGAAAAGTAAAAAAGACCGTATTCTGCATTCACCCTTTCATTCGGATCAGCACCAAAATGTAATGATTTCTTTCCTGGCGCATGCTCCATCCTTCAAAGAAATGATTCTGCTTCAGTACATATTTGTTGGTGTTTAGCCTTTCAAAAGCAACATTTACATGGGGGGCCATAAAACTGCTTGCTCTCCATCTTGCTGCACTCAAAGGAGACATGCACTGATGCGATTTAGTATTAATGGAGTGGTCCAGCAGAGATCTATGAGCACATCAAATTAGAATGTGATTGAATGGTAGAGTAATACTTTTAGTGATGAAGGCTGTCATGCTGATTTGATCAGGTTCTAAATGTCTACTTAGTTATTTTACAACAAGTGACCTGTCAGATTGTTTGGTCACCTGTCGTAAAATACATATTTCAGATAAGCTTCCATTCTATATTTGTGCTCAGAATTAATGGTGATGATTCACTGCAAAGGCATTTCAAAATAAACGCACAGTGTCTTTCAATCAAAACGATGAAAGCAAAAGATGTATTTGATGGTGTAGCAAAGTAGCATGGGATCATGGGAGTTGCTGTTAAACAACCACCATTGCAGATGAAAATATTTTAAATAAAGTTTTACACACCTCACATTTAGTTACCGACTTCCTTCCTCTCTGTGACTCAAAGCAACAAACTACTAAATGAGACGCACAGCTTGAATAAAATCATATATTTCTCTGGGTTTTTTTAGACATTGTGCAGAAATGCAACATATTATATATGTTAAACCACAAAAAAGATGGGTTCTTTTAATCACATGATCACAACCACATCAGAATCCTAAATAAAACTGAAATGTCCAGCAGAGACACCTGGGAATGTGGTCACAGCTGACACAGCTACATTCTCCGATTTATCCCCATCTGACCAAACCTTAGTTCCTCTGCTTCCACCTGTGCCTGGTCAGTCATCCCGGAGCTGAGCGCCTTCAGCATGGAAAAGTCCGTCCAAGCCCCCTTTGATTTATTCAGTATTTGGCTAACCTTGCTCTGAACCTCCCCTAAGAGATTTCCAACCATTTTAGCCCTCCTCTTCCAGCATACATAAACTACATGCCTCCTCGACTTAGTTCCATCCCAACATGCTTCTTCTCCCTCTGCTTTCGCAACAGCCCTCTTACAGAATGAGAAACAGGCCACAAGTGGAGGCTTGGGTTCACTCTCGGTGAAGCCTGTCAACCTTCTCCACTCAGCGTGGGTCACCTACTGTTCACAATGTGCAGCCCTATCGTCAGTGCACAGGAGGGCATTTATGGATGGCTGGGATTCAAATGAATGTTTATGATGCTTGTCTAGCAGGCAAAGGGCAGCCACTATCCCAGTTTTTACAGCCACTCTCAGGTTTATCTGTATGTGCTTGCTTTGACTTATGCTCAGATACGGAGCGACGTTCTGTGATCCACATATCCCTTCACGTGTTTAAGTACTACTGTTAAAGCAGCAAAGTTAAAGTTATTTTTGAAACTTTTTTTAGAGAACCCAAAAACTAAATCAAATGTTTAACTTGTCATGCTGCCCACATTCTCTTCCATGTTAAGAGTACTGGCTTCCATATTAACCTCCCAGCAAAAACAGAAACAATGGCCAATGCATGAGCACAAATATGCACTCTGTTGCATTTTCACTGAACTTTGCTCTCTGCTCTGATCTATAAATATACAAGTTACAGTCTCACGCGGAACAATCACAAAAGAAGGAATTAACCTTGTCTTTTTTTCGGGTCTGTAGATAAAGACTTGCTTTCTTTGTTCATATGGCGTCCAGAGATTAATCAAATCATTTCATGTGTGAAAGCAAAGGGTTTTTTTTTCAGAGAAAAAAACATTAGCTGCACTTTTATGTGGTGTAAACAAGGGCGGTGAGAACAAATACAGACCGATGATCATCTTATCAAATGCAATATTACAGCAGGTAGGCTGTGGTGATTTAAAACGGTGCATTGACATTGTAAAAGTCAACCTGCTTCAACTATTTATCAGCCACATTATATTTGCTTTTTATTAGGATGTGTTCCTAATTTTACAGTCCACAGTCTAGACATCATAAAGGGGTTCCATTTCATTTCAAGTCAAAAACAGGCTCCACACGAGGTTAAAAAAGGGTCATGAGTGCGTTATTTTCATTTCACCACAGGCCCTTCTTTCATTGTGGAAAACCTCAATGTCAGATCTTACCCTCTTCTCTGTAATTCACTCTCTACCATCTGTGATGTGAAAATAAGAGTATGAAACCTCCTCAACATGATTATGTTACCACAGCTCATGATCCCAGATAACCCGAACCTCTCATTTTACTGTAGCTTTGGTTCTGTCTGTTGGTGTCGCCATGCATTCACAGATGCTTCTTCTCAAAATGACGTCTTATCAAGATGACTGGATGACTTTTCTGGACTGTGGACAATCAAGGAAAACACACACTGGTCTTCCAGTTGTTTAATCACTAATCAGTCTTGTTGTGTAACAGAAGAAGAAGAAAAAAACACTTGAATGTCTCAGGTTGGTCTGAGATTGCACAAGCTTCAACCTGAGTTCAAATGCTTCGTTACAAAAAGGCATAAACACACCACACTAGCAGGATACCAAAATATAGTATGGGCAGTCTTAACCCAAGGTACTATGAGCCTCAAAAAGTCTGTTTAACTTTCCTCAGCAAGTTTGAGTCCCAAAAATGCGGTGCAACAAATGCTAGTTGCTAACTGCATGAATTGTAGGAAGCAGCTTTAAAAAATGCTTATGGATGTTGTAATAAAAGATAACAGTCAAAGCTTTATTTCTTTATGTAATCTCAATATATACAATATCAACATGTCCAAAACATTACATCTATACCAAAATATTAATGGAGAGAAAAGATATTCCAACACAGTAATGAGACTCTACCTTCCCCCTGAAGTCGTCACCGCGGACACAGTCATGTGTCCAAAGTCTTATTTAAGAGGGAATTATTTTAACCTTTTGGGCAACATGCTTGTTTCATCCTATCTTGCTGAGAGATATGAAATGATTAATACGCAGCCTCTGGTTCCAGGTTTTCATACTAAGCCAAGCTAATGTGCTACTGGCTGTAGATGTATCACACAGACTGAAGAATGGTAATGATTGTCTCATCTAAATCATGGCAAGAAAGCAAATAAACACATTTAAAACACAGAACAATTCCTTTAATGTACTGCGTTGTTGTTTGCTGTTACAGGGTTTCATTCACTTCAAATAAGATGAAAGCACCTATCAGTTTCTCCTCTTTGGCTAAAGGTGCTCATCAGCTACTGCTGTGTCGTGTCAGATTGCAGATCTCCCATGGGGACATATCATTGTTCAACTTAGGGTCCAAGTTTTTTTTATCAGTCTTTTGTAATTCAGCTACTAAGCTTGGCTCTTCTTGATTTTAAGACAAGCCTTTTCCTGCATAATATCCTCAATCACAAGTTAACTGTGTGACACTGACAAATCTCATCCATTGGGAATTTCCTGTTTTGTTCTAAAGCCATGGAACATGCTCAGATTCATGTGCAATAAAGCAAAAGAGGCTCCATATTGTACATTAACCTCTGGAGTTTTGCTACTGCAAATCACACTTCCATGATCTAACACAAATGCATCGCAATTTTACAGTAAAAATGGATTGATTAAAGATTATATGAGAATTGGCTTACAAAGCCAAATTTGATATATTGTAAGCTTTATAATATGACATGAAACAGTTTACTTTTTCAAAAGCTTACTTTCAACTTGAGTAAGTCAGCCTTTATAGATGGCTGCGGCCCTCACAGGGCTCAATAAACACAGTCACTCCACCCATCCATGTTCATTCAGTGTTGGTTGTGTGATGAGGAGGTCTCGACCGACTTGTTTCACTTCATTATATTTATGGAGAATTATACCATCCCCCCTGAACCATTTTCTGACAGCAGACAACAAACGATAATACACATTACCCCATAGCCTATGTTTAATATTTTGACAACATCGTCACAGTCACTCATCTTCAGCTAAGAATAAATCAAAGGTGTTATCACACTGCCACAGGAGTCAGAACCCAGACACAAAACAATGTGTACCTCCCAGCTGTTCATTTTTTCTATTTTCATCATGCACAAAAAAACACGGTGCGTCTCTAAAACTCAATTTTATTATCTTGTTTTGATTTTGACACATAAAACAGAATAAAAAAGAAGTGTAAAAACAGACTAAAAAGTGTCATAAAAAACCTACTGGGACAGGCTTCTGTTCAAAATGAAAATGGCGTTCAGTTGTCCATACTATACACATACACACACATACAACTGAGACCAGGGTGAGTCCTGCACTTTATCAATTACTTCTACCTGCAGAGGCAACCACCTTGCGTGTTCCCTTAGTCTTTGTCTTCACACTATCATGGAGTCTCCTCCACTTCCAGATGTCTTAAGGTCCATATTCCCTTCATTACACCTCAGAGCTGTTGAGGTCACTCTCACAGTCTGTGTAATACAGGTTCATGTCCTCCCTTTGAACGTGTTCATGCAGGTGTAACTCCCAGAAAACTTGTGGATTTCTTCAAGTGCAACTTGTGGCATGAAACTAAAAAGTACATAAAGATGAGGGAAAGAATGTTAAGCATGAAACAATTAATGGCGATGCGACACAAAACAAAGAAAATGTTCGATGAGATTTTTTTTTTTTACCTTTTTAGAATAACAAGGGCATGCATAGTCCAGGGCAAGTAGAGGAAGGCCTTGTCGGCTCTGACTGCATCCACCGTTTTCTGGGCAACTACCTCTGGTTTGAGGGGTGGAAAGAGCTGGGGAAACCTATAAAAGATAAGGTTTTTAAGCCAAAATAATGATCACTCTGATAAAATGAAGAATGCATGAATTCATAATGGAAACAAAGACTGCTTTGGCTGGCTTGACATGCTTTCTGTGGCAGCAAACCAACACATTTTGGATCAGCTGTTGGAGTAAGTTGCCAAACTGTACATTAAATGTTTCTGACATTTCCAAAAAGCTATTGCACAACAATGTGAAAGGTTGGGTGGACCCATACACCCATTTAAGAACATTCTGTATCATAGATGGAAAGTAACTGATAGAGTTCAGCACTAATAGAGATTTCAATAATCAATGTTTAGTGTCATGGACAGAAAAATGCTTGAATTGCTTAATAAATGAGGGACTAGGAACATGTCTTTTTCACTTGATTGAGGTGCTACTATTTTTGATTGGTGCGTAATTTGAAGACATAAAGACCAAAAACATCTTTAGTCACAACAAAACTGCAAAAAAAGAGGTTTTTGTTTTATTTAGGTCTACTAGGGGAGGAACTCGTTACAGAAGAACTATCGGGGATACTTAAATTTGATAAGAGAAAATGTCTGAGAAAACATTGACCTACTGGTGATGCCAGACAATCAGAGGATCACCAACCTTCTCAGAATTTACCCCCTGGGGACTTTGAATCTCTCTCTATATACATACATCTACAGATGGCCTCTGCACTATAGATGAATTTGACATTTTGTACTCTCGTGTTCTCTGTCGGACATATGGATATACAGTACAATATATATTATTGAAAACCATCCAATATTAAAGATATTCTAGTCTGGACCAAAGGGTAAACTGACCAACCTAAGGACCAGCATTACCATTCCTAGAACCATACCGCTAGCATGGCTAGAAAACAGTTACCCATAGCATCTTTTCATACCTGACTCTCATGCCCTGGAACATCTCTGTATTGGTGTGGAAAGGAAGCACGGTGGTGCAGCCAACGCCAGGACAGTCCAGCAGGCCTAGCGTCAGACTCTCCATGAAGGCCAGAGAGGAGGCCTTGGAGGTGCAATAGTCTATGGCCCCAGGGATGGGAGACTGCGACAAGATGGAGTTTATGCATACTACATGGCCGTGCTGCAGCTCCAGCATCCGAGGCAGGAAGGCCTTTGTAGTCTGGGATGAGGAAAGACAAATGGTCGAATGAGGGGCGAATAAAGACAAGGTGGAAGGAAGCATGGAAATAGATGTTGAACTACTGTATATTCACTTGTAGCATAAACAGCAGAAAATAGGCAACAATTTTTAATTTCCATTTAATTGATGACTGCATTTTTGGCTGAATATGAAACAGCCTTTTCATCTCCAGTCGAAATGAAGATGCCACAAATTTCAGAACCCCTTTGATGCGTTCAGGTACCGAGAAGCGATTTTGAAATACCCTACTTAACCTACCCTAAAATCAGTCATGATTGACAAGTCTGTGAGTGCCCACTCTAAATAATGCTACAAAAAAAATAAGAAAATGATAAGGATAATCTGCTCAGGGAAAATTCCTCTACTTCTGTATGAAAACAGCCTCTGCTTTAATTACGGCAAGTCTTACCCAAAACTGCCCCATGGTGTTGATGTGTTGGGATTTCAGAAGGGCGTCGTCATCGCTGTCCATCAGACTTTTGCCGTGGACGACGGCTGCATTGTTTACCAATATCGTAACATCTCCAACCTGAGAATAAAAAGCAAAACAATAAGAAGAAAAGAACACCGTCAAAAATCTTGTGTGTTTTCTGTCTGCCATCATAATGAGACACAAATGTGTTGCTCCAGAGCTATCAGCAATATTCCCCGACCTTATTCAAATATTTCAGCTGAAGTGTAATCTATACACCAGATGGGAACAGGAGCAGCACAGAGCCAATATACATATAGAGGAGACAGAGAGGCACCACACTGTGTGCAAAAGACATTTCTTTTTGTGTGGGTAGAAATATTCTGTAAATATTACTCAGCTGTACCTTTTCTCTAACCACCTTGGCTTGCTTGTACACTTCCTCCCGGTTGGCCACATCACACACGAAGTAATGGCATTCTGTTCCTGAGAGAGAGATCTCTTCAGCTGTTTCTTTGAGGCACTTCTCCGTTCGGCCCCACAAGATCACCTAGAGAAAAGAAATATTTTTTATGGATGGAAACAAATGGGGAAATGTTCCGCTTTGAAAGTTCACAGAGATCAGAAGCAACTCGAGTTAACTGCTGCTCATAAGTGGAGCAAAAAGGGCCGTTTTGTTTTCAACAAAACATTACGTTGTGTTTTGCGCAGTTTGTCTGGCAATGAGACCTGGTGTAATTGTGGAGATCTTTGAGCAGCAGTGTTCTTTTCATTCAAAGAACAGAGAGGCCATTTTCACTCCAACAAATAGTTTGCGAGCAAGATTAAAGGCTTGGGGTTTGCTGTGTGAATGAACTGTCTCTTCATCCACCCGCAGACTAAATGAAGGCCGGTCATTTGAGCAGGGAACATGGGGCTGGATAGAGGTGGGGGACTAGTGATTGGGCAATTAGATCTGTCAGTCTCTGGGGTCAGGGAAAGGTAATGAAATCAGGGGGTGAACCCTCCTCATCTCTCAAACACAAATTCTCAAAGAGATTACACGGCCTGTTGGGCAGATGAGCCCTGTCATTTCTGGTCAGAGAGTTTGAAAATAGTGTGTGTGTGCGAAGTGCTGAGGACGCCAGTGTGGGATTTGGCCAGTCGCCCGTGACCAAGGTTAATATTTGAGCAAAAAGTCTACTGGAAAGTGATCTTGTGTGTGGGAGAGACAGAGAGACTGCGTGTGTGTACACAAAGGAGAGCGTGTCTCTTGCCACTTGCAAGCCTTCCATTGCTAGAGATGAACTCATATTGTCTTTTGCATGTATTAAACCTGCCATCTTGTAGTAACAGGACACTTTCAGAAGGTGCCAATCTTTTAAAATGTTTTTAAAAATTCATCTAGCGCCAAACAAATATGGAATGACAGTGTGTTAATTTGCACAGCCAAAAACCCTTAAAAATCTCCAAATGATCATGCAGCGGCTGCTTTAATGCAGTTCTCAGGTGTCAGTAATAACAGTCTGATAGTAACAGGAACACAGACTGTAAGGCTCTAGAGACATCAAAGATTACAGTCGAGAATTTGTTCTTTATTTCTTTATCAGATCTGAAGCAATAAGGGTTTGGCTCCCTCTGTGAACGGCCTTTGTCTGAGTCGCTTTTGATTGGGTTTTTTGTTTGCTTCATTTGCAAGCCCGTTTGAGTAATCAGTGAATGCAGACAGGTCTTGATAAATAACTGAGAGCTTCTAATAGGATTTGAGCCTTACAAACAAAGCTGACAGCTCTCATTAAAAGTTAGCACTCAAACTGTGCTCTCCTGTTAAAATGTTATTTAATTCATTAGGTTTATCAGCCGTCACAACACACAGGACCCTCGGAGCAAACAAGCATTGGCCAAATTGCCTTCTGGATAAAAATAGTAAGAAAACAGTTTTTAGTTGACCTTGCATAAGCCCCCGTCACTATCACTGATGAACCAATGATTGTTCTAACTAGGAATAACTTAACGTCATCATATGCTATAAGGAGAACCTCTGTGATTGACAAATAAGTGTCACAAAGCTTGACACAATACCTTGAGAGAGAGCGCACATGCCACCCAATACTGGCAGCGGTGTATGTCTCTGTGTCCCCAGTAGCTCCAGCTGAATTACAGTGATACTCTATCTCTCAGGCCTGAATGTATGGGTGGGTATGAACCCTCCTTTTCACACCCATTGTATGGGTTAGCACAGAGGCGGCACACAGAGGGGGCAGCAGGAGTTCAGGAGGCAGTCGCCTGCCGCTGTCTAATTACTGCAGAGACCGCAAGGTCAGATGTAGGGCAATACCCAGCTGGGAGCAGTGTGCTTCCCGCCTCTAGCACAACACACACACACAGCTACACAAACCTGCTGTCAGTGCCTCAGTTTGGTTTATCTTCCATCAAATGATCTCCTTATTCGATGTACCAACCACATAAAAGTCTCTGTTTTCTGCAAACACTCTCCTCTTGAGTTGTTGATATGGTGCTAAAGGATACTTGGAAAAGAATTTTGAAGAAATATTGTGTTATGAGTTGGGAACTATTTACTGGAATTGTTCTGAAAGACCTCTCAGAGTGCTCTGAACTTGGACGCCGTATGTGAAAATACTTTGGTCTGGTGTATTGTTTCAGAGCATCGTTCTGCAACAGTTCCCCCCTCCAAACAGCACACAAAAAGACCTGGCTCCCCTCCTCAGTCCCACCTCGCCAGATTCTTTTATCAGCGCTGTAGTTAGTCCTCCTCACACCGTGAAAACCCCAAATCCACGGAGAGGGAAAAGGAAATTCCGGCTGCCAATTACAAATGGGCTCAAACTGGGGTGAGCGTGAGTTCATAAAGGTTAGCCCTATTCATAATTACCGTCCTATTTCCTTTTAGCATCTCTTTAGGCAAGGAGTGATTGTCAGACACATTACCACAGGTGTTGTTTTCAAAGCCTTCACACCTTGATAATACCCAACAATGGGGTGCTGAAAAGCATGGTGACATCCTTTGTTGTGCAGCTGCAAAGTAAAGCTTAAAACCCACTGGTTTCTTCTTGCTCTTTCCCCAAGGAGATGGCATTGAATGACAGAGGGAGGCAGTTAGTGTTTCATTGAGCTTTTAGCAATGTTTCAACCTACTAAGATTGCACCTTAAGACGGCATCCGAGATGAGCCAATGTCACGGTAATGTACATGTAGAGATAGCGATCTGCAGCTTTGAGCTAGAGTGCTTTCTATCAGATGAATTGCCACCATTTTCCTCCCTGTGTGATGATGACTACCATCTGAGGTGATCAAAAACAGCACTGCTCTGTATTGACACAGTACTGCTAAAGTGACAACAGCAGCACATCATGCACTCAAGCTGTGTAATATTCCACTTCACCCTCTGGATTGGTAGTCAAAGTGTAGCTGGGCAGGATGATGGGAACAGAGCCTGACCTGCAGTGACTATAGGAACTGTCTATATAGCCACTGGAACATTTCAGGCCCAAGTGACGGCTCCTTGTTAGGGGGGTGAAGGTGGGGACAGATGGGAGGGTCCTTGGTTGGTTGGGTTGATTCTATGAAATTGGCAGGCCTAAACGAACTACTTTTAAACTATTTTCCAATGAGAATATTGTTTTCGAATTTCTGGGTTTTGCAAACAGGACATTTAATTGGTTACCAACTTAGCAATGTAATCAAGTAACTTTTGGATTTACTTTAAAATGGACACAACATGGAAAACAGCATGCAAAGTTCACCTTAAAGGCATACTTTGCCAGAATTTTCCATTAAAAAAAAAAAAAAGAGTAAATAAATAATGCCTTAACATCCAGCTGGGAAAAACATGGATGAGTCATGACTTAAGTGTCATTCACTTTTCCACCAAATCCAAGTTAATGTAATCTGTTACTTCCTAACTGTGGAGAAATGTTAAGAAACTATCATGGAGCTGTTATATGAGTAGCTGTGGAGGAGTTTCACGGAGTCCATGTCTTTATCACAGCATTAATCTTTGGGCAGTACACTTTCTGGACATGTCAGTCATACAAGAATCACCTAAGACCTTAGCAGAATGAATGTCAGCCCAATACTGCACTTAATCCCATCATTGTACCATAATAGGCTGCCCAGACATGCCCTCTGGTTGACCCGAGCTGTTGTGCAATACTTGAACTAAAATTGAGGGCAAAGTCTCTTGTCTCACTGGACCTACTAGGCTACTTAGAGGTTATGATTCTTCTTTCATACAACAGTTGACAACAACACATTTGGGGCAGGGTGGCTACCGGGAGGAGGGGAGGTGAAGGCGGACTCAGGCTTCTGGTTCTGACACAAACTAAACAGCCAAAATGAACTGCTTGTAAAATAACTTTAACAGTTTGGTTGAATAGGCGCAACAAGTTCGCTACAGTTAGATGACATTACCTTTCTGGCCCCCTGCTTGGCGAACTCTTTGGCCAGGTGACGCCCGATGCCTCGTCCCCCACCGGTGATCAACACCACCTCCTTGGTCAGATCCTTCCTTCTGCTTGGCAACAGCGAAAGCAAACTTGCTCTGATTATAGAGTAGAGCATCTGAACCGGGAAAAGAAACATGCGACACGCACTCTTCAACTCCATGTCGGAAAGTGCTCACGGGTGGACGATAAGTAGAATGATTGCGCTTCAAGTTTACGTGCACAGCTGATATCCCCCGAAACTGCAGACACAGCGATTGTGAGCTCCTATAAGTTTAGCACGCATGCAAAACAATATGATAAGCAGCCTCAAGACACTGCTGCATGAGGAATCCGCTGGCGGAAAAAGACTTAAAAAAGCAGACCTGTGTGAATTCTTAGAGCTCTCACATGTTAGTCGACGTGCATCACGTTCTCAAAGTGTGTGAGTGATCGGTCATTACGCCTGTCAACAGCTGGTAGAGACGCGGAGACTTGAAACGCAAGTCCGGGAGACGCTCCGTGGTGTGCGCTCCTGAAAGCGCTGTTTGGTGTCCCTGTCCTGTCTTATATATCAGCGCCTCTGCCCTGGCTTCAGTTCCTCCGCTGGGACCTGGATGAGCCTGAGGGAGAGGTTTGCACGGGGATTAATCCTTATTGACATGTTAAGTGGGGATGAATATTTTTGCTCCAGTACCCGTTTACCCTGAGAGGTTGCGTACTTGCCTCTTCCCCACCCCCTTTATGTGCATAAAGTGGTGGTTCTCAATCTGTGGTCCCCCCCCCCAGGGGTCGCCCTGCTGCGCCCCAGGTGGGTGTCTATTCTCGTTTGGGAAAGTTTAGGTGTAATTTTAATCGACAGATAAACAGAATAGATGTGATGTTAGGACCGCTGTTTTCACTCAAGGCTAAATCAACAACCCATTACGTTAGAGTTCCAAGGTGTTTGGTCAAGGGCTTCATAAAAATGAGTGACAGCCCTGATGAGCTAATCCTCCCTCCAGCCCGCCTATTAATTAAATGACACACAAACAAACAAACAAACAACCACAGTCAGCACTAAACAAAGGCACGACTGAGAAACCTGACAATTTGAACCTTAACACTGACAACTAAGCAGTGGTGGAAGAAGTACTCAGATCCTTTACATGAGTAAATGAGGGAATATCACTGATACTCCACTACAAGCATTAGTCCTGCATCAAGAACCACACTGAAACAAAAGTATAAGTATTATCAGCAGAGTAGGAAAAGTCAAAGTACTCTGCAGGAAGTGAAATGTTCCCTGTCAATATTTCACTCTTATCTGACGTCTTTGGTTTAATATTACTGTTCCATTAATGTATATGTTGCATTCTATGGCTCATTTTAACATTGTTATATACTGTTGGGTTGTTTCATCTACATGAATGCATCATAATCTTTCAAATATTTCCCTGGTGGCATGGGGGCACAGCGGGTAGCACTATTGCCTCACAGCAAGAAGGTCCTGGGTTCCAATCCACCTGAGGAGGAGTTTGCATGTTCTCCCCATGTCTGTGTGGGTTCCCTCCGTGTTCTCCGTCTTCCTCCCAACACCAAAAACATGAAGTATAGTGGTTCTAAATAGCCTGTAGGTTTGAGTGTGAAGGGTTGTTTGTCTTTCTGTGTGGCTCTGTGATGAACTGGCGACTTGTATAGGCCCACAGGGTCTGCCTCTCGCCCAGTGTCAGCTGGGATAGGCTCCAGTCCTCCTGTGACCCTGTATAGGATAGACGGTTACAGAAAATGGATGGATGGAATATTTCTATGTTATTTGTAGTGGAGAAGAAGGATGAAGTTGCATGAAAAGAAAATACAACAAGTTTGTTGAATTTGTATGTGATTATGTTACTTGAGTAGATGTACTGTGATACCAGATAGATAGGAAGATAGATAGATGATAGACAGACAGATAGATGATAGATAGATAGATAGAAGGATAGACAGACAGACAGACAGACAGACAAATAGATGATAGATAGATAGATGATAGATAGACAGACAGATAGATGATAGATAGATAGATGATAGATAGATAGACAGATAGATGATAGATAGACAGACAGATAGATGATAGATAGATAGATAGATAGATAGATAGATAGATAGAAGGATAGACAGACAGACAGACAAATAGATGATAGATAGATAGATGATAGATAGATGACAGATAGATGATAGATAGATAGATAGATAGATAGATAGATAGACAGACAGATAGATGATAGATAGATAGATAGATAGATAGACAGATAGAAGGATAGACAGACAGACAGACAAATAGATGATAGATAGATAGATGATAGATAGATGACAGATAGATAGATAGATAGATAGATAGATAGATAGATAGGTAGATAGAAGGATAGACAGACAGACAGACAAATAGATGATAGATAGATAGATGATAGATAGATGACAGATAGATGATAGATAGATAGATAGATAGATAGATAGACAGACAGATAGATGATAGATAGATAGATAGATAGACAGATAGAAGGATAGACAGACAGACAGACAAATAGATGATAGATAGATAGATGATAGATAGATGACAGATAGATGATAGATAGATAGATAGATAGATAGATAGATAGGTAGATAGAAGGATAGACAGACAGACAGACAAATAGATGATAGATAGATAGATGGATAGATGGATAGATCTGTACATCTGCTGAGGCTGGCAGGTCTACATACTGTTGAGAGATGATAGTTTTTTTATTTGATGGTACAGCCTGTCCTACATTCGTGGTGGTCTCCTATGTTTAAAATCACATCAGTTGTTTGAACCCAATTTGCTGCGGCAGAAACAGAATGTATCTTTCTGTGTGTGACAGTGCAATTTTGGAAATAGGTCAGCCCAGTCTCAGAAGCTCGGCAGGGTGACAAACAGAAAACTGCATGAATACCTCCTAAACAAATCCTATGAATTCATGAGCCTCAGACAAGATTCCAGTCTGTGATTTTTGGCCCTGCCACTGAGATTTTTACTGGGTATCGCTGAATGCCGGGCTCTTACTGCAATTGGATGGGTTTAAAGAGCAGCCTCACAATGGTTGCTTTGTGCAGGGCTTAGCTACTTCAGGAAGGCAGAGAGGCTCTGGGGGGTTGCTAAAACTCCAAGACAACACGACTCCAGATGCCTTCTTCATTTTGGAAACATTTGAGATTTACAAAAATTGAACCCACAGTCAAGTTGCATTGGAAGCTTGTACCATAGAACTCACAACTGAGGTGGAATGGAATTTAAGTTTAAGTGGATTTGCAAAAAGAAGAAAAGAGTGTAAGATATACATTACAATGTGTTGTAAGTGGGTTCAGGCTGCAAGCAGAAGGAGTAAATGTACATAGTGTATATTTCTGAAGGCACTGTTTATTTATACTATGCTATCACTGCCATCTACAGATCAGCAGTGAAAGTTCAGATAGGGGCATTCTCAGTCAGCCTTCCCTGAACAGCATCTCTTAACATTTTCTTTCCTTAAACACAGACAATGAATGCTAGTGTGTGCCAGCAGCAGCTCAGCTTTCCTTATTACAAGAGGCAAAAAAACAAGAAGCTATAACACCCTTCAAATACCTGTAAAAACAATGTTAGGAATTGGAAGGCAAAGTCGTTGGTGCTATCGAAATGTGTGAGCAATAAACATTTCTCTGTTAACATAAAACTTATTTTGTGGAATATTCCAGGAACAACTTGGTGTGTTTAGGACAGATGTAATTACTTTGACTACACAGCCATAAAATATGATGAAGATAATAATAATTTTTTCCCTTGGCAACAGGCAGCCAAACATGTCATTAAGTGAAACCAAGGTCAGAATGCATTCCTCACGGATGTGGGAGGGGTGGCAGGGGGCTGATAGCAGGTAGATAAAACATATACTCCTAATGACTTACCTTTAGCAGAGCAGACCAGCAGCACCATGGACATCGGCTCGGCAATTTTAATAATTGGCTTTGCTGCTCTTGTTGCAGCCTTCCTCCTTCTGGTAATTGGACTTGTGTACTCTGAGCTGATGAATTCAGACATTCCTTGCGGGGTTGCAAATAGTGGGAAACTGCACATAGTTCATGGCTTGTTTGTTGGAATAGCAATTGTGGTGAGTATCTAGAGCATCTACGGAATTGTTTGTGGTTATTATTTTATGCTTCCCTCTTGTTAGTGTATCTGTTATAATACACGTTTTCTTATTATTAATTTAACTTATTCCCTAGTGTAAAAGAAAAGGTCTCTGCTTGTGCAAGATAAAATCAGCCCTACTTTTTCAGGCTTTTGTCAAAGATGGCTGTCCTTCCTTTGTCCTCCAGCAACTGATAAAGCTCAGATCAGAGAATTTTAGATAAGAAATCATGTCAAACAAAAATGAAAAAAAGAAGAAGACAAAAACAAGGTCATGTGTTGTTACTGTTCTTTGATTTTGTCAAAACAAATGTGGATTCTCTATGAGAATAACTTTGACTTTGACTTTACCCTTTCAGAAAATATTTTTTGTTTCTGACATTGTCTTAAACCTGTCTGTGGTTCTTCTCCTACAAGGGCCGAATCCTACATCGTCTGGGTATTTGTCATCAGGTCAGCTTTATCCGATGGTTTGTGGCCTGTTTTCTGACTCGCTTAAATCCAGTTCCCGTGGGCCTGCGAGTGAAGGACCTGAAGTTTTCTGAGGTGCCAGTGCGAGTCTATGAACCCACCGCTGTGTGTGACGGCTTAAGAAGGGGACTTGTGTATTTCCATGGAGGAGGATGGGTGTCTGGCAGTATAGGTATACGGAATTCTGATCATTTATTTAAGTAATAGTAGAAAGTACATTATTCATATGCATTTCAAACTACAATAAGTAATTATTTGACTATAAGAGATATCTATTCTAATATATAATTGAGTTTGACAAACAAACCTTAGACCTATTAATCAGTTTGCTGGTAATAGTTAATTCCTCTCCTGTGTAGACAGGTCTACGCTTCATTTTACATTTGGGAGTGAGCCTTAAAATTAGTTATGAATTAATATACTGTAATAAATGGGGAGAACATAGGTTGAATGTGCAGCCACTTTCATTTGCATTGATATACTATAATTTAACTCTATTCAGGTGGTCCTGAAGTCTGATTATGTTTTACATACCCCTTTTAGAAGAAGCTGGGATACGGTGTAAAATATAAAAACAGAATGTGATATTTTGCTAATTCTTTTTGACACATGAAAACAGCCCAAAGACTAAATATTCACCCGTCCATCCTTTTCCTATAACCACGAGTCCTTGGCAGGGTTGCTTAGGGATAGGAAGATTTTACAGCTAACATTGGATGAGAGGTGGGATACACCCTGCACAGGTTGCCAGTTCATCCATCACAGAGCTGACACACAGAGGGGCAACCGTTCATGCTCACATTCAAAACAGTTTAGAATCAAATCAACTAAATTGCAAGTCATGGATCTGTGGGAGGAGGCTGGCGCACTCAGAAGATAGAAACTCCACACAGAAAAGCCCCAGGTCTGCATTTGAACCCAGAACCCTCTTGCTGTGAGGAGACAGTGCTAACTACTACTACAAAACAATTAAACGCCAGCAAATGTGTGTCAAACAAGTTTGGACCATTCCACAGGTAAAGAGGTTAATTGGTGATTGTGTCATGATTGAGTGAACAAGGAGCATCTTCAAAAGCTCAGTCATTCACAAGCAAGGATGGGGCAAGTTTGTGAAACACATGATTGTATGAAGGATATTACTATGTGCTCAGGAACATTTTATTAAACCATTGTCAGTAAACACAGCACGTTTGTTAATCATTACATTGTGTTTGGTTTTAGATTAGATTAGATTAAACTTTATTGTCATTGCTCAGTACAGGTACTCAACAACGAAATGTAGTTTAGCATCCAATCCGTGGTGCAAGGTATTGACGTAGGTGCTTAGATTTACACTGGGTTTTTGTGTAATGGGCCGTTTATGTAATGCTAAAGTGTTTGATCCTTCTTATTATTATTTAAGATTTTCATATTTTTGAATGTAGAGTATCTACAAAGTAACCAGTAACTAATTAGTCAAGCACTAAGTAAAAAGTACAGTATTGTCTGCTGACAAGTGGGAGAAAGTTATAAAAAAAATAAAATAAAAAAAATCCAGTATACTTTCCATTTAAGGTGTGTGTGGACAGAGAAACAAAGATTGTAATCCACTATCTGCAGTGCTTGGTTGCTTCTTATAAAAGATGATAAGTGACCTTATGCTAAATGTGATTTCCTGCTAATCCTGGACAGATTCTGTTGATGAAGTCTGTCGGCACATCGCCAAGGAGTCGGACACCACTGTGGTTTCTGTTGGGTACTATAACTTTTTCACCTCTGCACATAAATATCCAAAACCTATTTTGTCTACCAAAGACCCAGAATTCAACTGTCACTCTCACCCCTGTCAGGTACCGATTAGCCCCTGAGCACAGGTACCCTGCACAGCTGGATGATTGTGAGACAGCTACGTGTCACTTCCTGTCTGTGGCTGAGGCAGAGTTCAGCGTTGACTCTCGCAGAGTGGCAGTCGGAGGAGACAGCACTGGGGCTAACCTGGCAGCAGCGCTGTGCCAAAGGCTGGCGAGGAGAGAGGATGGACATCTGCTGTCCCCCCGCGCTCAGGTCCTCATCTACCCAGCCCTGCAGATGGCAGATTTCAACTTGCCCTCATACCAGCAAAATCATGCTGTGCCCATATTGTTTCGTGGCCGAATGGCATTCTACTTCCTACAGTACCTCAATGGGGACATGTCTCTGTGCCAAGATGTGTTGGAAGGCAACCATGTCCCCACGGAGCTCAGGCCACTCTTTAAAGAGTGGCTCTCCCCTTCCAACCTTCCTCCTGAGTGTCTCAGACGGGGTATCTATGAGCACCCGACCCCAGAATATGATGGAGAGGTGTATCACACAGTCAGAGCTGGTTTAGAACCTGAGGTCTCACCTTTACTGGCAGACGATGCTGTCATTCAGAAAACCCCACCCACATTCATTCTCACCTGTGAGTATGATGTCCTGAGGGATGATGGGATGCTTTACAGGAAACGGCTGCTGGACTTGGGAAAGGATGTCACCTGGCAACATGTGATGGGAGGTTTTCATGGCTTGATTAACTTTTTTAACCAGGGCTGGCTCAGCTTTCCTTCTGCAGTGCAGGTTGTGGATGGTGTTGTTGACTATATAAAAACACTGTAATGATGAGAAATTTGATAATGTGATATTGACTTTGTTATACTTTTCTTCTTGTTTTACATTTTAATAAACACAACTTGCCTCCAGTGGTAGCCTTCATTAAAAGTATAGCATTCTCAGAGGACAAAAACTAGAAACAAAACCCTTTCAAAGCCCAAAATCAAAAGCAGCCAGAGGACACAAGGGCTGCAAACTATTTCTGGCACCTATTTTAACAATATAGAGTACACTGCTACAAGGTAAATGTCATACCGTAGCCTTTAGGAATCTAGTTCTTTTGAACACAAACATCTTCCAGGATACTCTGCTCGCCTTCCCTTTCAGTGTTTGCTGTATCCATAGCAACAGAGCTCCTCTATTTCCTTTTCACTCTCTATGCCATTATGAAGCCAGGTGAAACAACCTACACACTTTCTATTCGACTATCTGGCCATGATCTAACAGGGATTCAGATTTCTCTGGTTGGGTACGTTTGACACCAGGAAACGCATGGATCAAGCAGGGACGGCGCAGAATAAATGGGCCCAAACCGGCTGGAGAATAGAACAGAAGTATGGAAACAAAGTGCTCTTAGGCAACTGGGCAGAGGAAAGACTTCAGGTAGGCATTTTGTCTGCTTATGGCCTATTTCACTTTTATGTCAGCATCAAAATAAGATATTCTGATGTAAGCACACAATTTAAATTGAATGTGAGAACACAGATAATCTATGCCTTGTCATAGTGCAGATCCAAAACATAATGGCATAGCGGTGGCAGCGTGCCAAAGGCTTTGTAGCACCTCAGTTGGCAGTCAAATCTATAGCAAAGTGATTAGGCAGTCTCAGTTCAGCCACATCAGCACAGTCTCTGGGTGGGAGAGGCTTGAGCTGGAGACTAATTACATTGACGTGCTGTTCGGCCACAGTCTGCTGGTTCAGGATCTGAGAGGAGAAATGACCTAAGAAATACTGCATAGCAGTGTGGATCGATAGTGAAGTGTGAGCTTTGCTGATCCTTGCACTGGGCCTATTGCTCAAGTCCCTGCATATCTTCTCCACCTCACTACTCTTTGCGATATCTGTTTATTCCGTTTGACACAGTTCACTCTGGAGCCAAAGGCAGCCAACAGCACCAATCGTGTAGACTACCGACCCCACTGGGACTTCAAGCCAGACGTCTTTGAGAGAGGCTCTGCCCTGCTGAGAGCTGAGGTCAGCCTTTAACTGCTCATTCATGGCATTAACACCAATTGAAGGCCTGTCACAGTCCTGCAAGTCAGGGCTTTCTTCACTAAACTGTAGTCACGTCTGCATAATATTGATAGGAAAGATAAAGGCTTGTGATAAAACTCTTTATGAAAGCAAGTTTCTGGTCAGACTGAGCAGCCATGAAAAATGTGTAAAATCATCACTCCTGCTGGGCACTTTAAGGCTAGTTAGAGCAATTTGCTGCTGTCACATGGTGAGCCCTTTGAAGATTATTGTGAAAGAACAGGTCAAGCCCTCTATATCTTAATCCAGCGAAAGCCAATGAATAAATGCTACAGTCTGCTGTGTATTGTCTTCCAGGGGCTTCCATCCAAGCTGCTATTTGCCCACCATGGCCTACCATCCTCTCATTACTTAGTCACACATTATGAACAGAGCTACGGGCGTAGGCGGCCCAATGCTTTGCCCACTCTGCGACCCTGGCATCCAGACAGCTTGACATGGCAGCTTGAGAGGTCTGATCAGCCAATTTCTGGTAAGACCACAGTTTGATTTAAATGCTACAGATGAGGCACCAGCATTATTTTATAATTCAGTGCAATAAATTCTGTATGAGCAAAACACATCAGCAGAGTAAATTCAACGTGGTTTGGCCCAGATATCTTTTATTGTCCCAAACCACTCACCAATGTAACAAGCATGAAATACTCAGGATCCCCCGACACATGTGTATTTCACTGAGAAAATGAAAGAAAGACAGTTAGAAATAAGTTATTTAAGTTTAAGTTGTTAATTGCTTACATGAGAAGAAGTCGAGTTTTCAAAATAAAATAAAATAAATAAATAAATAAAATGCTTAAAATTCCCTAAATGTCAAAACACACCTCTCAAGTACATGGGAGATGTGGACATAAATAAAAATATTCAACAGTTTTTGAGTTATGCCCCAGAAACCCTCATCTGAGACAAATACCTCTCACAGAATGAGAGCTTGTAACCATGGGGATGAAAACAGAAATACAAATGATAAATGCTGCTAAATAGCAAAAGGCACCACTTCAGTACTTGTTTGTTGTGCATTTAAAGTTTCATGAAAAAAAACAGAACAGTTTTTGAGTTCTGCTCCGGAAACAGAACGTGACGGACAGATGGAAGGACAGAACCCATTAGTATGTTCTCCTCCTCGCTTCTTTCTTGACAGGGGTAATTAACGGGTGTGGTAACGTGGTGGTTAACTTCATCTTCTCTGTTCCATTACAGCCCTTCCAACCAACTTAGGCCCACTGCAGTCCACAAAACACCACTTGAAAAAGCAGCAGTCACACCTCCCATCACTTACTGAGTACAGGTCAGCGTACCAGAAGCACCCACTCTGTGCCTTCTGCCAGAGCTGCTATTCCAGGGCTTCACGCACCCTCTCCAGCCACCTCTATGCAACCAATCACATCAACAAGGACCTGGATCTGAGACAGCGCTCACTACTACAAGTCCCAGATCCTTATTTCAAGCTCATAGACAACAATGTGGCTCCTGAAGTGCCTAACGTGCTGCTTGTTAATTTAGACTCTAAATAGAGGCTGATTTTGTTTATCAGCCGCATGTAAAAAACAACAACAACAACAAAACAAAACATTAATCGACTAGTCCATGAAGGAAATCAAAAAGAATTCAAAATTAAACATGCTTCTCATTATGTTGTTGTGGATGACTGTAGATTTATTGTGTGTTGTGAGGTAAGTTGCATCATTGTTGTATATAGTATATGTCTGTGTGTTCATGGACGAAGGAGGGGATGGGTATACATTTTGTGTGTCCTTGCAGAGGATAATTTCATACAAATTCTCCCTTTCTGTACACTTAATTTCTGATACTCAGAATGAGGTTTTAGTAGCTACTCAGACAGAAAAAAGAAAAGAAATAGGAAAACAAGCGTTGATGACAGAACTAACCTGGGTATTGAGGCAAACCAGAAGCCAAGTGTCATCCCAGGCAACATCTGAAGGGACGTGTCTAACTCCCATTCCATGAGGTGTTTTGTTACAGGGAATCAAAGTGTTTAATTAGGAGAAATCAAAGGTGCTTATGTTTGATGGTCAACCATCTGTTGCCATCCACTGCAGCTGAAGCCCTCTGTTTCACCCACTGTTAGCAAGTTAGTCACACTACTCTGCTTCTGATGCCTGTGTGTCACATGACGTCTCTGCTCTGTAAGATGTCAGCAGCTCTAACAGATCTCACCCATCTCACCCAAAGCACTGCTGTTTTTGCCATGTGAGCCACTTGATGGTGCTATAGCAGCACGTCTCTGTCTGGAAACTGTCAGGGTGTCTTTCAAGTCCTCAGCATGACTATCCACGTATGTGAGAGGCTTGATTGTAAATGAGCAAACAAAGAGGGATTTAATATTTGTATCATTCATATGCATATTCAATTTGTTAATCTAATTGCTTAACACTTAAAAAATAAACCACATGTGTTGCGATTGTTCCCGTGTTATTCTGTCATTGGTTCATCAGTCACACAAATACAGGGACAGACAGTTAATACATTTAATTGTGGATTAATATGCAAGGAATGAGCAAATTCACACATTTTTTATGTTTCTGAAGCACTATATAACATAACAGGGACATTTATTTGGTACATTGTTCCAAGATTGAAACACATGGCCACCATAGGAGAATAAAATTACAAAATAACTGCTCGTCTTCCTGTTCAAAGAGTTCAGAAGTAGTCATATATTTATACTGTATGACAAACCCATTTACATCCTGTCAGCTTTAAAGAGCAACTATAGCAAATTGCATTGTATCTTGGCCACTTTGTAAGTAATATTTGTGCCCTACACAGTGGAGCATTGATACATTATTACTATATGGTCCAATCTCTCAAATATGTTAGAGTTGAATGTACTAATTTACTCTGGGACTCATTTATGAATTATCTTTATAGCTAAAGATGTAAAGCTTCTGGAATGATATGAAACTAACAACAGTAGGGCTAAGTGACCAATCAAAGAGGAAAGAAAAAACAATTTACATAAAAGCACATCCTGCGTAAATCTAAGTGAACAGTAGTTTGTCTACCATTATAAGTCAAATACTTTATATCTACTGCCAGGGAAGGGGATATAAGAAACACATTTCTTGGTGTAATACCCAATCCATCCAAATAAAGTGGTTTAAGAAGCAGAAGCTTTGTGGAAACGTGATCTTAGTTACACCTCAAGGAAATGACAGCACAATGGTAACTTTTGGAGTTGGTCTGGTTTGAGCATTACACTGTAGCAAAGCCCACTCAGTCAACAAGAAACTTGATATAAAGCATACTGGTTCTAGGGATACTCCATCACCACTTAATCTTATCATCAATGGAAAGCTGAGTCCTCCTTACACACTGGTCTGCTGGGGCTTCTTATCAGGGAGTGAAAGGACAAAGGGTAAAAGTATGCCCTTTGCCGCAGAGAGGGCACTCAAATTCTCATCTGTGAAAGCAGGAGAGATCTCATCAGCCTCAAACCTCATGGTGAACTGGCGGCTGACACAATATATTGTGTCATCCATCGTGACACAGTGGAAGGTAGGGCAGTGCTGAAACCGTTTGGAGCAGCACTCATACCACAGCCGAGCCACTGTGTGGTAGCGGTAAACACTTATGCCCAGCAGTGGGTTAATATCAAATCGATACAAGGATCTCCTCACAGCTACCATATCCGCAGTTCTGTCCTTGCCACCTGCTACGAAACCTGGCCTCCAGGTGTCAGTCTTGGGGCTGTAACGCAGTAGCATGTATCTCAGAGTTCCCCCAGAAACAAAGATCTCTCCTTTGCACACTGTGGCATGATGTGCCACAGCAAAGGTATCATTAGGCAATGGAGCCACAAATGTCCATCTGTCCTTTCGTGGGTCATAACGCTCCACTGAGGAGAGGCACTCCCCTCCGATGGCGTAGATGTAGCCCTCCAGAGCTGCCAGTTTGCAGCGGGGCCTGGCTTCATTCATAGGACAGATCTCCTTCCAAATGGATGTCAAAGGGTTGTAGCAAAACACTCGCTTTGAGGGTGTCATTTCTCTGTCTGTGCCTTGGCAGCCCACTGCCAAAAATAAGTAGTTATCCATTGTGCACATGGCACAGGCATTAGAGATGGCCTCCTGTGGGATCAGGCAAAGTGAATGCCAGGAGTCATTGTAGTCATCGTAATAGTACACTGCACTGGATGTCTTCTTCTGCTCTGACTCTGCTGTCTGCCCGTCAGTGTTCCTCGCCCAGTTCTGAGGGTCTATGTCTGCCACCAGTAAGAACCTTCTCCCTCTCATTCTCTGTTTTTGAATTTGTTCCCGCTGACCAGCCATTAGTTGGCCATAAAGGTTGGGGTTCCTGAGCACCTGGAGGTAGTTGTCTGACATGACTTCAAGGGCAGCTCGCTGCAACGAGTTCTGGCCATGTTTCTTGGCCAGGTACAGTGCCTCCAAACAGTTACTCAGATCGAGTTTACTCTTCAAAGTCTCTAAATCTGTGCTGTTGAGAGTTTTTGCTGGAATGTCTAAAAATGGAGCTCCTGCTACAGTCCCTAGATCTGCACCGTCTTTCACCTTAAGATCTTCGCTGTCTGTCGAGCTAAGCATCGCAGGATGAACAGAGATGGATTCGTCGCTGGTTGAGGCCAGGGAGTGAATCATTGGAGTTGAGGCTATTGATGTTACAGTGGGGATGAAAAGCTCAGACTGCTCAGCTGCAAACAGATAGCTCTCCTTGCGTAGGAGTACAGGCCTTGTGGGGCGTGTCAGCTCGAGGCTTCCTGATGAGGAAGGATCCTTACAAGTGCTTTGTTGTGAAACCAGATCACACATTATGATGGAGTTACAAGAAGAAGGGGATTTTGAGAGGCTGCTGTCCCGATGTCCAAAGTCCACTGGTTGTGACTCAGCGTTCTTCTCAAACTGACCCGAAACATTATTTGATTCTGTAATGCAGTGAGAAGAAGACTCAACATAATAATCATATATCTTTCCATGTGCAACCTGGTTTCCTGTTCCTTGCAGCACCACGTCAGCATCCTTGACTTTGATCTCTGCCTTGGAGAGGAAGCTGGAGTAGGCCCCCTGGTGCTCCAGGTCCTGTCTTAACTCCCTGCCCACTCCCACAGTGCCCTCCCGCCTCTCCAAAAAGCAAGGGGAACGGCGTCCCGTTGTACTGACCTTATCACTTTCTGTTGGTTGAGGAAGGTTCAAAGCAGATCCAAATGAAATATTACTAGTGGAATCCTTTGCCGGCTTTTGATGAGAGAGTATTTCTCCTTTCAAACTGATGTATCGGTCTTTACGAGACCGGCCAAATGCATCCTCATTCTTTTCAGCTTGTTTTGGACGAGCTCCTGCTGTCGTTTGCTTGGTGCTGTCAGATGTCAGATCCTGATTTCTGGCTGAGTGTCTAGATTGTTTGCTCCCATCTTCGGTGTCATATTTTGGTGATTGTCGATGTTGTAGTGTCGTCTTGTTGTTTTGGCAGGTTGCATTTTCTGGCTCTTTGTTGTCTTTTACAGATACTTGAATTTTCTCCTCATCCCTGGAACGGTAGAATCTGTAGGCCCAAGAAACCAGCAGCACCGCAGCCACAGAGAGACTCAGTTTCACCAGCAGCTCCATGTCAAACTGGAATCCAAAAAGCTCTGAAAAGGTCATAGCTGTAGCAGTGGTGGTGGAGAACATTGGTTGACCGATTCTCTTGAATGCTGCTGTCAGTATGTCTCTGCTGAAGGTAGCATGCTCTCTAGTTTTCAAAAGAGCTGTTGTGATCTGTTGACTGTGTCTCTTGCTCAAAGGATGAAGTGTAAAATGATACCTGTAGAGGTATTATTTGCATCCGTGACTGTGTATAGGCGGGGCACTAGTCATCCGCCACCTGCGGCATATCTGATTCAATACCCAAGCATGGGATATGTAAATGCCCAATAGATCAATATTTGGTTATGCACCCATCTAGGCTTTTTCATCAAAATTTCATCCAGGAAGTTTGGGCAAAAGCTTTCTGAATACACTTGAATCCATACTGAATTCTTAAACTTTGTTGTTTTTGCATCTTTTGCTCTGTTAACATGAACAGGAGGAGTCAAGGTCTTGCTTTAATAATGTCAATTTCTGAAAAGGTCCATAAAAATATGATAGATGACACTCCTTAAATGGCTCAACCGCACGTCCGGAGCTGCAGGTGAAAAACACAGTTTGAACAAGGGGAGGGGAGCGATGATTGGTGACATTTATCAAACACTTAATAACCAGGATACATCTGTTTGCACAGCCATGCCACAGACCAAAGGTCCTTTTCCGTGCCAACACAGGTGCTTAAATTACTCTCTGTAAAAAGAAGCTGAATGTTGCTGTTGAAAAGCAAAATGGAAGGCCGTCACTTGGTGTTATAAACACATAGAACTGTAAATAACACAGATAACCGTCTGAAGAATGTCAAATGGACAGAGTGTCTACAGAGAAACCTGACAGTGTTATTAATTTCCATACACTGTAGTGACATGCAAACATACGTCTCTGTCACATATGGGAGCCGTGTCACTCAGTCGCTGCAGTCAGGCTGTCATTATGTTTCTGACAACATATGTTTGAGCAAGGCTGTGGTCAACAACAGAGCAGTATTTATTTCAATAACACTCTGTGGAGCCTTTTAAAGGTGCACCACATGGAGAGGCTCACAGAGGGTGTGTGAGGTGTCCTCGATGACATGGACGCTGTTTGTTCATCTGATAGCCCAGCCAGTAGACTACATAAAAGAAACTGGATTCTACAAGCATGGCTGACTATGAATAATTCACAGAAGAGGTGGCTCCTTATCCTCACCACTGCTCCCAGCTTAGGTGATTGTTAGCCTTGTGCACTGTTGTATGAAGGCACTTTCACCCCTTCTTGTGCCATTCGCGATAGGTATGCAACATGTGACCGAACAAGAACAAAAGGCATTTTTTTAACAGGTGTTTGCTGCTTTTCCCTGTAAATGTAATGCAGATTAGGCAGAGGTGGGATGTTGAAGAATAAAGCTCAACATTTTGTGACAATAACATTTCTTGAGTCATAAAAACTAATGAGATAAATGAAAAACCGACTATATCTGTGAGGGTCATGCAGCATACTCACAAGTAAATCTGAACAACTTTGACTTCAAATGCGTCAGCACAGGTGCACACAATAGCTTGTTTGTTTTAAAGTCCATATAATTACAGACAGTTACCAGTGAAGGGAACAAAAGCTTGACACGTGTCTAAAAAAGGAAATCATTCTTTCTGGGTAACAGAAAATGTCATAAAGCCACATAAATGAATTCAATTCCTGTTTCATTTTTTTTGTCCACACAAGCTTTGAACTGATTTCATGAACGTACAAATACAAAGTACATGCTATGAAGTTGTGGACATCTCTCTCTCTCCCTCCCTCTCTCTCTATCTCTCTCTGTTACACACAGACACACAGCTATGATGTTCTTCTCATGGCATGATGATTATATTGTGACAATTTGTGCATACTCTGTGTTCCCAAGTGGTGATTGACCGGTTTTTCCTCTCAAATGTGAAGTGAGTGAAAAAAATAAAAAAGCAGAGGAGTGCCTCTTGAATCAAAATTAAAATGATAATGCTATACAGTGGGTGGACAATGATTCATGCCCTTTGCTTCTCTCACTGGAAAAAATAATTCAAAGAGCATACAACTGTCTGTTAATCATGTTTGCACTATGCAGCTCCCATCTCCACAGTCCAGGAATGTGATTGTTTCTTTGGCAAGGTGAGCCGATATCCCACATGGATAGGTCTCTCTTTTCTGCTCCACGAAGCTTTAAAAATATCTCCCCTTACCTACCACCTGGTTTAAACCTTAATCCCTTAATACATGTTGTGTCCTTATAATAGCTTGAATTGCATTTCTTGTGAAGTCCCAAAAAATGTAGGATTATTCTGCGTTAAGCGACTCTTCAGTGTATGAGTGCAAACTGTAAATGGCTAACAGCAATGTCAGATTCTCCTTCAAGCCATCTTTGGGTCACTTCAGTCAAAATATCTGAAACAAAGACATTTTGGAGCTTGAATATAAATGAGCAGACATCAAATGATTCTCCTTCTCTCAGCCTCTGCAGACTCTCCCCTTGTGACGTGAGTTTATTATAAAATTAGATGTTATGATTCCTGCAACAATCTATGCAGGAATTTGAATTATTTATCCCCAACAAGAGCCGAACATGTCCAACACAGTGCTACAAGTAAAGTCAAGGCTTGTAAGGTTTATCATCTCTCCATTTTAATACAGGTGAAATGAAACAAATGCAACAACCCTGTTTACACACACTGCCTCAGGTGAGCACCTCCCTGGGATGGCGGCTAAAATGATTCTACTAGTACTATAAATGTCTGGGTAAGAGTTACGTTTTGTACACAATGTAGGTCACTTAAGATAGTATGTCACAAGTAAATAACTTGATTACAGGCCAGTGACAATGATCTGCAGGTGCTGTCATTTGCAACAAAAGGAGTAAGAATCTTCAAACATCACATGCACCACAACCCCAAAACTGCAGACATATGTTTGATATTTTTTACTCTGTCCTTGGTGACCTGCCATAGAGATATAAAAAGCCCAAATGAGAAACAGAAAGGCTGTGGATGTGTCGGACCATTAAGCCAAGAATTATCTCTGAAAACAGTGTTGAATGAAGTACAAACAAAGGTGGATAAGTGTAAACTCCAACTTATGTCATCAACCATCCCTCGCCATAACCAATATAACCTCTTTAATTATTTTCAATATTTACACTGATGTACACAAAATACACTCAAAAAGGAGATTTTTTTAGTTTCTCAATGCATTTAAATCTTCTTGTACATTCTGAGCCATCACAAAAAAAGGAATATGTGTATAGTAATAAAAAAAAAGAACGTTCTCTAGGACCATCTGTGTTTGTTCATCCATGGTTTATCAGCTTGTTGCTAATCAGGAGCATCCGAGGACATGGAACAGACAGGTGTGGTTGATATGGTGGCAAAGCCTAAACCAGTTCCACTTTTCACATTTCAGTCAACACCAATGACATTTTGACACTCAAAATAAAATCTGAGGGCTTTTTTTTTTCTTTTCCGTTAAAATCAACTGATTTTATTGATCAACAGGCAGACGTGGGACAGGAAACAAAATTTAAAAAAACTTGACACTGGACTATCGGGAGGTGAGTATAAGGGAGGCGGTCATCACGTTGTTCTTTTGATACCATTATCTTTGTAATTTATTTGTTACAAAAACTGTGTCGCGCCATCCTGTGGTTTCCTGATTGACTGACGCATGGAGGGCCTCTTGATGACTGGAGAAGGCTTGCAGGATTTGAGGATAGTGTGTGTGGATTTGTGTTAGAGGGACAAGTATGTGTGTGTTTATGTGTCTGAGTGAGAGCGTCTTGGATGAGGGGTTTCACGTCAGCTCCACTGTCACTGTGAGGACAAGTGCCACCCACGTTACTCCGAGCATGTCCAATCGGGAGGCTCCATCTACAGACACCAAAGAAACAGTTGATCAGACAGAGAACACATCTATTGATCAGCTCAGTCATATTGCTAAAACAGTGCTATAGAGGGTCTGCATCTGACGTGAAACCTATTCAAATGCCGTGAATTTGTGATTTAGTGTGAAGTACTTTCATTGGCTGTTTAAAAGTAAAATGACTAAGCCTTTATGTACTAGGAGTGCGCTCTACATGGTGAGCTACGTGGCAGCCTAGTTTGACAATTATTTCCAAAGCCACTGAAGGACTTCATGCTTTATTTGTTTGGATCAAGAAATTATCAAGTGTGTTTAATCAAAAAGTATTAATTACCTCAATCAAGGAGGTTATGCTTGCTGAACAAACACAAAATAATTAGCAGCAACAAAGCCAGACTCTTGTTTCGCCTCAAATCAAGAAAAAGTAAAAGTATCAAGTATTAGTAAAAGGGCCAAAAAGTTGCATTTAGACACATTACAAAAGCCAAATAAAAAATTCTGTGTTCTGTGACTGCGTCAGAGGAAATAACCCTCTCTACCAGCAGGTGGCGGTATTCCACATTTTGCTTTAAAAAGCGAAACCGGAAGCCCTACCGCACATACACAAATCATTGTAACCATAGCTGCATTTCCACTGCGTAGCCCCAGCTCTACTCGACTGGACTCGGCTTGGTTTTCCGCCGGTCTTTTTCCATTGCTGATGGTATTCCTCAGGGTAGATTGGGGCCGTACGAAATTGTCACCCCTAGACTCTAATTAAAGCATCATGTACAACATTGTAGTTGTTTTTGCTTTAAGTCTTTTCACTATGCATGCCACTTCCTTTGCCAAAAACAATGAAGTGTAGCAACTCATTAAAAATGATCCAAGTTGACTTTTAGTGAGTGCACAACAATATGCACACAGTAATTTCAGTTCTATTTATGCATCAAAATATAACACATTTCCTCAAGAGCCTTTACAATGTGATGTCTATTGCTCTCATAGAGGATAAAGATCCTCTATTTGGATAAAAAGTCCTAAAAAGAAAAAGAAAAAGAGCAATAGAAGAGGGTTCCCAGGACTGCAGTAGATGTGTGTGCAGAATAGATCAACATAGCGAAGTAACTGTATGGACAATCTGGATGACAAAATCACATTAGAGAATATGGATGTCTACAGTATATGCAGTACAGTGCTGTAACTATACCGATGTCCCTATATGGCCTTTGGGGGAGTTCAGAAAAACAGAGATCCGCTTACTTTCACAATATTTGAAGAACCATCAGATAAAAAAGAGCTATAAGGATGGAAGGCTGATTTTATTTTTTTATGTTTTGGACCTGCTGTTATGAGACCCTCAGTGAGGATACTAGATTATGGAGGAGAGCTCAGAAGAGATGCAGCTTTACACAGCCCTTGCTTTCTGTGGCTCCCTCGTGAAAACACCTTACAGAGATGACTGTGGGACTGGGGCTCTTGTTGAAAGAGAAGTTGTGACAGACTGAAGCTTTGGGTTTGCTGACATAGCAAACGCTTTATTTAGACTGTGTCAAAAATGAGAGCCAAACCACTGGGTGAGGCCAGAAGGTTTCGTTTCATCATTTGCTCTCATAGATGATAAACCTATCAGATGATTCAGTCCAGGGATTCTGGGTATTTAATAGGATGTTTGTATCCTATGACAACTGTTTAAATTAAGCTAAAAAGGTTTAATGATGGATCCCCAGTGAATTAAATCCACAAAAAATAGTGTATCTATATGGGTCTCCTTAATGCTGTTAAACCTGCTAAAAATAGGTGATTTGACTCTTTCCCCTTTGTCACATACTGAGGCTTTGTCTGCGGCTGACACACAAAGCCTTCCTGCCTAGGAAATGATCAGTGATGTGTGTTTGCTTTCATGGAAACTCTGGTCTCCTGAGTGAAAGTCATGTGTGTCTCAACCCCAACCTGTTAGGACTTTCTTGCTTTGCTCAAATCATGCTTTGATTGTCTCATCTTGACGCGGATGTGTTTCCACTAAAGGTACATTAAAGCCCAGTGTGTCTCATCCAGACGCACAGGGGTACCTTCTTTGGCTGGATGAAATACCAGTGGATGTGCCAAAACTGCACTATTCTATCCTGGGAGTGAGAGCAGACTCTAGATGAGTTTTCCTCTTTGTTTTTTTCTGGTGTGTCACAATTAACATCATGAACACTCCAGAAAACAAGAGAACAGTTCAAAAACAGCACGGAGGCCTGTGACAGTGTTATAACGGTTAATTTTTATGCATGTGGTATGAAAAAGGGGCTAAAATTAGCATGTCTGCTGTGTTTTCATCACTGCTGACCAGACCTGGATCTGATAAACACCCGTGACCACTGCAGAGTCATCTGACGTGGGAATGAATGCCAAATGGACCTTTTCCCACTCAAGACATTAGCCAGACATTAGTTGGTGTTAGTGAGTTTTTGGTCAAGTGTGACAGAAGTATTAATCTCCACAGAACTATATAATCTGACATTTGCAACATATTCCACTCTTTATGCAAGTCATTAGACAATGACAACTGGATCTTGTCAATACGTATCTCATTCTTTATTGAGCTCATCCAACCATAAGATCATCATCCGAGGTCCCTTCCAGTCTCTAATCATAGATGCAAGTCACCCAGCCATCTGTTTGCCTTCAGTTTTTGGCTCAGACCTCGGTGTATTCCTGCCAATCTGAATTTGAAGTAGGGCTGATTTCTGTGGCAGTGTGCTCTTATTAATCAGTTGTGCTGGACTTAAAATGCCAGCTGAAAACATGTTGTTGTTTTTTTTGCACATGACTAAATGACTGCTTTGACTCCAGAGAGGGTTTAAACCAACTTATCTGCCTTCACAAACATTCTTGACATTTCTTTTATCCTATGAGGCATCTGTTTGTACTCCAGTCTGCTTCCAGTCTCTGCTATGACCTCTGCTCTAAAAGAGAATGTAAATTAAAATTTTGCATGGCACTGTGGAAATTGCAGATGAAGCATGTCGGCCAAAAAAAAAAAAAAAGAAAAAAGAAAAGAAAAAAGAAAAACGAAGATTTACTCCTGGCACATATGGTATTGTTATTTTAGAGTCTGTGAATCAGTCAGGTGGTTGAGATGCATTGCGCTTTCATAACTGTCTGATGATGTATTGCTGGCAATAAGATGATAACCCACAAACTTGTAACACTTGGACCAACCTACGCTGACAAGCACAATACGATGTGGCAGAGAGCATGTCACATTTTTGTCTTCATTTTCACTCATCTCTTAAATTCTGTTCATTTCCAAACAGAGCAGCTTGACAGGTTGGACTGGAATTCTGACAAAGATTAATGAATATATCGCCTCATAGAAAGCGTAATTTCCTCGTCTGCTGCAGCCCTGACAGACTGACAAGGGTGGTCCTCTCCAGGCGAGGAGCTGGGTATTCAGTCATTAAGACACCATGGGTGCATGTGAGGTGACCTCTTGGGACCATGTGTTCCACCAATTTGACTTACATGCAAGGCATGTCTGAGCGTTCATTCTAACCTGATTCTGTCCTTGCTGCGACACACCTGCTCCTCCACTTACCATAACATTTGCATATTCAGATTTGCATCTCTAAGATGCGACTAGTAGAGACGGGGAAAGGGAAGGGAAGAGAGAGGGGGAAAAAAAATCTAAGGGCTAAAGGAAGAGTGACCGAGAAATTGAGTGTGGGAAAAGACAAGAGGCAAATAATGAGATAATAACGAGTTTTTAAAGTTGGAAAGAGGAAAAGTGAGAGTAAGAGGGAAGGAGCTCATGCCAGACTACAAGCCTGGTCACATCTCGTCTGACTACAGGGCAGTTCGGCTTAAAGACAGCTCCGCTTGCCATCTGCTTGGGAATCTGCTCACATGTTCGCTGGGACAAACATGGGAGTCACACACATGCACAAGGGATTATACCATATGTAATTATACCATTCAAACACATTTCCACTTCATCAGCAGCAGCACACAGTTACTATTACAAGCCAGGTGCTCTATTGATTTTTGCTTCACGGTACAGAAGTTTAAATTTACATTCATTGGACATTACTCATGTACTCATGTTCAGAGAATAACAGTGAGGATTTTTTTTCTTTTTTTCACTGATCACTAATTACTGCACACTTATGTTAAGTGACCGAAACATGCTGACACATTATGCTGTATTGGAGCCGTTCACTAAGCTCGGAGGAAATGATGGTGGGAGTCTTGCCTGTATAAACTGTTCTATACGAGCTGTTAAAGACTCTCCTTTTATTATTCATTTAAATGTTCACACCCTTTCATCTAAACTCTGCTAGTTCTTTTGGATCACACTCTGATTCCAGTCTTGGTGAAGCTTGAACCAGTTCCTAATTCAGAAGGCCTGAATCTGGCAAGAATCCAAGAATTATGCTTGTAGTGTATAAAACGATCCAATTATGCACATCCAAGAATTGGATCTTTTCACACCAGAGCATAATTTGAATTGACCTCAAGGCCTAAATGCCTGCACATCTACATCAAACTTGTGAGCAACACTGAAGAGGGGGAAAAAGAAAAGAAATAGAAATATGACGGAAGGGGCAGAGACTGAGTAAGCGAGAGAGTGAGGGAAATGAGGTGGTGAAAAAGGGAAAGAGCAACCAGAAATGAATGAAACAGGTTGGCATTGGCTGACATAAAGTGAGTATGAAAAGTCAGAGAGGAGGAGAGGAGAGACAGACAGAGAGATTGAAGTAGAAAGAGAGAGGGAGTGGCAGGGGGAAAAAAAGGTAGAGATGGAGAGGATGTTGTCACAACCTTGCGGCTCCTCCTGACGATCCCTCA
The DNA here is from genome assembly GCA_037577475.1 of Chaunax sp. Z400. Taxonomy (NCBI): domain Eukaryota; kingdom Metazoa; phylum Chordata; class Actinopteri; order Lophiiformes; family Chaunacidae; genus Chaunax; species Chaunax sp. Z400. Next base: position 27,086,984 of record CM075185.1, read on the forward strand.
TCTTCACATATGATAATCGCAGAAGCCGCAAATGAGCCAGTACTGCTCATATGAAACGCCAATAATCTCACACTCAACCACAAGAGACAGGCTCGGTTAGTCACCGGAAGAGGCTTGTTGCTTGCAGCTATCGTCGGCGAAGATGAATCCTGACTGAATCACTCTCACATAGTCCATCGAAACGCATTCGAGAAAAAACATCCACCTGTCAATATATAGACTGTTGTAACCGCAGTCTCCTAAAGAATGCACTCCTCCGATCAGTACCAGGAAGTCTGCACACTATTTCTGACTGAACCGACAGCACCGTCACATGTTGTTCATACATACAGTGTCCCTGCAAAAACAGCAGGAATCATGATTATTAATACGACAACACACACAGGAAGCCATTTCTGTGGCTGGAATACTTACTGTTCGGATTCTGTGTGTTTTTCATCATGCTGGGATTTTCTGTTGGAAACAAAGACAAAAAAAAAAAAGTCAAAACATGTTACTGAGAGACTGACTCAGTGAATGAAGGAGGGAGTTAAGAGGATAAAGATAAATAAACAGTATTCTGGGACAGAGGTTGTGGCATTCTGAGGCATATGTTAACTGGTAAATCCCCAGTGAGAAAGACTGGGCCTATAACTGGAACTCAGAACACAGAGCACCAGAACAACTCGGACACTATTAGCTTTACTGAGAGTGGGCAAACACAGTCTGGGCAAGGTGTTTGGAGAAATCACCTCCATCTTTAATAAGTAGTGCCACAGTCTTCCATGCTCTGACAACGTATCTTCAAAGTTCTCAGAAGGATAAAGTAATTGCAAGGGAAGAAGCAGTGGGGCTTACAGAGTATTAGCAACACAGCTGAAGTCCATTTTGTGAGCTATTTTTTTGACTTCACATATATGAGCAGGTTGAAGCATACAGCACTCCTCCGGTCTCACTGCAACCACATTAACATGGCAGCTCCTTTGAGAGGAACAGGCAAATTAGTGTGTGCACTCTGCATATGCACGCTCGTGTTTGCCCGCCCCAGCAAATTTGCATAAGTATACATATCTGCGTGTTTCTGCATGTGCATGCAATTTTGGGTTTCTGCCCATGTATGTGTGTCACTACTTGGCTCTTCAGTGCTAACTCATTTCATAGTAATCTCAGAGGGTATTATCACTCAGGGTGGCTAAAGATGTACATCATCAGGATGGGAGTGCTCCTCATCATCAGTGGAAAGTCTCTATACCAAGCCTTCATTATACTTTATTATCCCCGATGATGTATATTGAACACTTTGCCAAGCGAACATGGGCCTCGAATACTTCTCACTATCTCCACCCCTGGCAGGGACAGAAGTGTCTCATCTCAAGGCCACGGAGGACGGTGCCAAGGTCACTTAATCACCATTTACTTCCCCTAAGCCTGTGGGGAAGCAATCTACACGGAGCAGGCAGACAGATGGACCATACTAGGCATGTAGCCGATGACACCTGAGGGTGCATAAGCATGTTAAAAGACAGAGACATTAGTGCTCTTCCTAGCAAACTGCGTCTCAAGCTAAGGCTTTTCCTAAAGTGCCACTTTCCCCGTAATGTGGGTTTTCATTAGACCCGCCCAGTAACTTGTATATTTTTGATATACTTTAAACCCTGTTCATGGTGTGTTTCAGGCAAACAAAAAAATTATAGACACAATATTCTTTGTTTCAAACGCAATGAAGCAAGAAAATGATGTTGACCTGATTTACATAAAGTGAGCACCTCAGGGCTGAGGCTCATGTGTGTCGCGTCACACACATTTTAAAACAAATATTTATCCTGTGTCTCTTACGTGACTTGACTTCTGTAGGGTACGAGTGTCAGAAGCCCTAACAATGTGACGGTGCTGTCTTTATCTACGGTATAGTCATTTCTTCTGGGGTTTCACACAGAGATCTGTGTTATGTACACGGCTCTGGTCAAACGTGACAGAGCTGCAATGCTTGCACCATATTTTGAATCTTATGTGCGAGAAGGATTGGTGGCACACATCATGTGTTCTCACTTTTCTCTTAGGGGCTGCATCAGTGATGGATTTTAAAACTAATTACGTAGTTGAAGATTAAATTAATGACCACTGTGTGAGTGAGCGAGGCTTATGCATTTTTTTTTCCTAAAGAAGACACTAGAATATATTTTATCATTATAATTGATCAGATAGAATAAACAAATCTGCTGCTTAATTTACATAAATAATATCTGTATATTAGCACCGTGTGTTTTGTAGTCTTTGTGTTACTGAAATCCGAGCTGGAGGTTTATTCAGATATGAGACTATTATACCATCATTTAACAATTGGGGCACGTTTGAAATGGACTAAAGAAGCCAGCGCTCGTAGAAGAATTGATTCCAAGCCCAGTCATTCTTTGTGAAGAAACTCAGAATGGCTCATTCTTCCAACAGCGACCAGAGTAAACAGATCCAGAGGAGCATGACACACACTTATTATAGAGCATGTAAACAATCCAGGTCCCACATCACCAGCAGTGAAAGAACAACGTCCAGGATCTGATGAAAACATTACCTCGGTTTGGCCATTGAACAAAGTTCTTTTCCAACACTGTCAACAACAAAGGTCCTTTGATTCAATAATGGGACTTTGATACCACTGTTGGCTGTTGAGGTTAATGTGAGAGCAGTACAAGAAATGCTATTGATGGAACAGTCACTAAATCTCTTGTTGGAGAATAGTTATCCTCACTAAGTGCAGCCTTTAAAAGAATGTCTTGTTGAGCCAATTAGGGATACAATCTCTTATTAATCACACACTTAGCTGCATTAATGATTCATTCCTAAAAGTGGCCAGATAAGTCTCCAAAGTGTTTTTTTTTTTTTTACAAAGATACTGTAGCTACATGGAATGAATTTTGTAGAATCCTGTAATTTTCTGTGACATCTAACTGTGTAATTGTATAAATGGTCCAGATAATTCATGTGGAGCCAAGTCGTACAGAAACAAAAAAAAAAAGAAGTTTCATCTTCATCGTCTTCTAAATAATGAATGAGAATTAAATGTGATTCCAGCTCAACTGCATGTGTAGTAGCCACTCCAGAATGAGGCCAGGGTGTGTTGTTGAGTTGAGCATACATACCAAAGACTATGAGGCGAGTGTGCGTATCTGTGGAGCCCAGAGGATTCTGGGCCGTGCAGCGGTACATGGAGCCATTGAGCTCCGCCGGCACTCTCTCCAGAATCAGCTCCTTCCCATCTCGTTCGGTGCTGCCATCCAGCAGGCGGCCCCCCACTCGTGTCCAGGTGAAGAGAGGCTCAGGGAACACCTCATTCTATCAACACCCAGCGCCCACATGGGATGGAGAGAAAAAAAGGAGGGGAAAGGAGCAAAAAAAAAGAGAGTGGGGAAGAGCAGAAAGGGGAGGGAGGGGGAGAGGGTGGTGCAGATTATGATGGATACATGAATAATACAAGCTCCAATTTTCCCCTAATGCAATGGCAAGTTAACAACATGCATTAATAATCAGCACTTAAGTTTACAACCGTTTTTTTTCTCCTCACATCTCTGAGCCCACCTGAGAATATCTCTCTAACTTAAAAATATAACTAAAGCAGTATTACAATCATATCAGTGGGTTGGCGTGTTCAGAGATATTAAGAGGACACGGGAAGCAGGTGAATCTCTTGTATGATTCCACCTCTGAGGTATAAGGTTGAGCCTCTTCATCTTCCTTGTCACACCACAACAATACATTCTTACCAACAGAGGCAGTTCTACATTGCAGTACCTACAATATTAAGGTAAGGTATATATATATATATACCTTAAACTTAAGGTCTTTTAAAAAATGGAAGGGCAAAACTGATATCCAGGTATAATATCACATATTCATCACAAGTTAAATATAAGTTAACAGGCTCTCACAGGCTGCTGCAGCTACAAGCTGAGCCTGCAGTCTCTCCTACCAGTGTGTTTATACAGACTGACTCGCGACCCATGTCTCAGGTGAAATGACTTTTATTCACCTGCAATTTTCAGCCTAATGAAGCTCTAGATAAACGTCAGTCAGGAAGACACATCTCGCAATTTAAGCTGCTCTCTTTCTGCGGCCTGTCATCTCTCTGACACGCTCACTCTCCTTCTCAGCTGTCATTAGGCTATCAGCTGTTCAGTCAGCTGTTCAGTTCTATCCAATAGCAAATCGACATACTCCTCTCTGCTAGCCAATCATTTAGCTGCCACCTGTTTAAAAATTGCCAGGGGAATCTATTCTGCTGCCGCCCTGATCAAATCCAATCCAATCCAATCCACTTTATTTATAGAGCACTTTTAAAAACAACTGAGGGTGCCCAAAGTGCTGTACAATCAAATAAAAATAAATAAAACACAATTTATAAAACATCAAACACAATTTATAAAAGATCAATAAACTAATTACGTAAAAACACATAAGAACACATCTTAAAAACAAGAACACAACTTAATAACTACAGCTAAGAAAATAAATAAAAAGATGAACAGACAGCAACCACATAACTCTCAGTATAAATGAGTTTTAAGATGGGATTTAATAACAGGCAGAGTTGGGGCCGTCCTAACATGGAGGGGTAATTCAATGCTTCTCCATTATCCAAAACTCCCCACTGAGTCTGAGCACCAAAGACTTTTACCATTCTCACCATTATGCTCATCTGCTCTAACACTCCTTTATATTCACTGGTATCTCCTGGCTGGAATATTACATTAGCTTTATAAGCTAGTCATAAGTAAGCAAGACCCAGTATTAAGAGCACAGCATCTAAAAAGTGTTTTTAAAAAAAAGTGTAGGCTACAGTTAGTAACCAACACTATCAGATCGAATGGGATTGGCTGTCAGCGTTTCTATCGCTCATGACATCACTCTAAAAGTGATCTGAACAGTAAGGATGGACCTTTTTAAGCCTGCAAAAAGAAAAACATCCTGGTTACAAACATAATGTCAAATTAGCATACACAACTTTTCTGAGCATCTCAAGCTTTGTGTTCAGTCTTATTAATGAATGTATTGCCTCGTGCATTTTGCTTATTTTTTTAATCCACGCTGGAGTGTCAGCACTTCTTGTTGTCTAGAGGGAATACTTTTTTTTTCCTCTTTAATATGCATCGACAAAACTTGCATTCCTATACAAATAGCTACTTTTTAAATCTTCGGTTGTGGGTCAGACACATAATACATCATCAAAATGACACAGCCCTGCCCTGTCCTAGCACCTTGCCGGCACAAATGTCGATTCGACATGGTTACTACCACTGCTGGCTCAGAGGCGGAACAACAACGACCCCACATTATGTCTTTCTAGCGTTTATACAGAACGTTGACGTGTAATAAAGGTGCAACAGTCCCGCCTTGAACAGGTTGTGTAAAAGGGGCTATTATGCATCTTGTTAAATCGCCCTCAGAAAGTATGCAAGCTGCCAGAGGCTGCAAGTCGTTCATACTAAGTAGTCTTAAAAATCCTCACTCCAGCATGCAGGTGCAGGCCTGAGTATAACCTACAACACTCACACACCTGTAGGTCCCCTCTTAGGAAAAATTTAAATAAAATCACCAGTACATTTTGGACATGAATGAATGAATGAATGAATAAATAAATAAATAAATCTGAATGATTCATTGAAACAAACAGAGTGAATGAAGTAGGTGTAAAATTAAGGTTCTCCTCATGCAAGAACTATATAGGAAAAGTTCAATCCTCTGTTTGGTTCATTGTGGTTCTCACCCTTAAAGTACAGTGTGATTGCAGAGGAGCATGAACTAGTTTATTTGACAGATTCATTGTTCAAGTGCTGTGAATCGATACAGAGCCAACAAATCCAGTTTGTGTAACTGTTTAAATATGGTTCATATCGGCTAAGAGTGCCTGTGGAAAACAAACAATATGACAACAGGTCCAGACAGCTCTTTGCCCCTCCTTTGTGGTTTTTAAAGGTAGAGGCTGCTGTTTGCTATGAGACGCTAACACCCTTTTCAGGAACTGTTACCTAAAGCAAGTAATGTTGGTGCATTTGGTTGGCATGCACTCAAAATCATATCATTCTCACTAACAACCAAACAAAGCAAACTCTTCATTTAAGACTTCACTTGGAGTTCAGATAAACTCCGGAAACATGGCCAAATGTGCCCTTAACAGCTCGAGGTGAACTACTTACATTGTTTGATACAGCGAGAACCTGCAGCTCACTTGTTTGTAATCGTTGATAAAAGATAAAAGAGATGAAAATAGTCTAACCTTTAAAAATAAATGTTAATCAAACAGTTCTCTAAGGTCTGTGTTTCAGCCATGGCGGAGAGTAAATGAGTTATTAGAGTGAGTCAGGCTCTTGGGAAAAGGTCACATTAAGATTAAAAAAGCAAACAAGGAAAACGCTAAAAGGGTTTAAGTGAGACCTTGCTGTGACATAACCCCAAGAGCCATAAGAGTCTATTAAAAAGGTCTGTGTTGCTGAAACCATCAAGGTCCTATTTCATCCCATGCATAAAGCAAAGAAAAATGAACACACTGCAGATCAAACTGCAGGATGATCATCCATAATACATTCCTAAAACAATAAACCTGAGGGGGAACTGGAATCTTATTTTATCAGAAAGATGCAGCAAAAAGGGGGCGCAGATAGCGCAGTGGTTAGAGCGCGCCCCATGTACCGAGGCTATAGTCCTCTAGCGGTCGACATGGGCTCGGTTCCGTCCCGTGGCCATTTGCCGCATGTCTTCCCCCCAAACTCTCTTTCCCTCATTTCCTGTCACCTCTTCAGGCTGTCCTATCAATAAAGGCAAAAAAATAACTTAAAAAAAAGAAAGATACAGCCTAGGTCCAGTGAGGGTTTAGGGGATATTTGCTTTCTGATCCGTCTTCATGCACTGATGGCCATGGTGCCAAAGGGCCCAACTGGCTGTATGCCACAGTCAAGCCTGTTTATAATACCCAAACCTAAAACAGTTAAACGGAAACTTTCAAAGATTCCCAGGGTCATTGGACAGACATAAATGCACAATCTGGTCAGGCAACAGCTTGGTACTCTATTCTAAAAACAATACAAAAACATTAATTTTACACAGAAGAGTGAAATAAAATCTAACAACAAATTTGACCTATGATTCCTTGAGAATCCTGAAGCACTGACCAAGATGTAACAAAGACGATTTGTGCTGTGGGCCATTAACAGGTCCTATATCAGGATTAGCCCTATCCTCTGTACCTGACTGGCGTCAGCTGGCTGCCTTCAATATGTCTTTCCTGTCAAAGAGATCAGGACCATCCTCAGTTCACACTAGGGACATGCTCTCTTTTTTGGCAGGGGATAAGAGCAACACAAATACAACCTGTTTACTGTTACCATTGTTTGGGATTATGGAGCAGGAGGTCTAAAAGCAGCGAAAACTACATCTGCTAGAATAACATTGTCACTTATTGGCAAGACAGTGACAGTGGGTGGATCTCAGTCATTTTTAAGAAAATCAATCTGTTTTAGTTTATCGATTTTTGTGTAGAGTTTCATTGCCTAAAGCTTTACTGAGTGCACATATGAGAAAGCCAAAAATTCTTAACAGCACATTCTATGTATTTTAAGCCCCATGCACTTACCCCTGGCGATCCTACCTGGAATCCCTGCACAGTGATGCGCACTGTGTCCCCTACCTTTGCCCTGGAGGGGAACATCAGAAGTTTAGGACCCTTTGGAGCAGCTGAAAAGAAAAAGAAGGCAAACAGACAAAGGTCATTGTATTAAGCATGGAGAGCAAATCCAGTCAGATACCTGTTTTGTCACAGAGGGAGAAAGACAAATACAATTTCCTGTCAATAAGGGTCACAGGGCGAGAGGCAACGGACCTGCAGCTTCTTTCATCCAAATGACTGTGCTGGATTTATCCCCCCTTGGAGAGAGAAAGAACTAAATCGAAGAGGCACTCATTACAAGAGGAGAATGGGTGTGCAAGGGGTGGACTGTGAAGGCAGCGAGATAAGGAACCCTCAGAGAGCTAACTCCCTTGTCTTGGAGTGGACAGCAGCCCCCAGATGGCTTGAATTTGGACCATCTGAAACAATGGGGTGCGAGGAGGGGAGAGAGAGTAAGCAGACTAATATTCTCATATTGTTAGGGGCCAGTGATTGTCCTGTGTATGTAGTGTTGAGATAAAGTGAGTGATTTGCATAATGTTATTAAAAGGTAAGTCATTTCATTACAGCTAAACTGCACAGTGTATTGCATTAGGCCCATATAAGCAGGTTCTGCACGATTTGAGATGATTAACAATTCCCCTAAAGATAACTGCTTCACACACTGTGCAGTTCCATATGTTAGACAAATGAACTGCAATGAGACTCAAGCTAAGGGCCTCCTATCAATAACGTCTGTACTAGTCCACCCCAGGAGTTCTTCAATTAATTTGGTTTGAAGTTTCGATATAAATCACACTGGGTGCTTGTTTTCATTGATGAGTTAAACTAAGGGATAAATAAATAAACAGACAAATGACCTCCGTATTTAGCTATTAATCTGGCAACAAACTGTCCATTGTGGCTAATGAAGCACAGCCATTGAATCCGAGCCTGCAGCATACTGATGGTCTAGGAGTTAGACTATTTCATATGTAAATAGGCATGAGCCTGGGGCATTGCCCTTGTGCTGGACAGAAACATCTAGCCCCCCCCCCAATAAAACACAAACAAATTTTTTGGAATTGCACAAAATGGTTAGAGAGAATCTGAGCAATGCAAAGGAGTGAAAGGAGTATTTATTTAGCAGAAAATGATTTATCTGTGCAGAAAATCAGTGCATGTCCAAACTGATGCAAAGCCTAAGAAGAAATCTTGGAATCAGTAGCTTGTATTCTTTTTTAGATTAAAGGAAAAATATCCACAAAATTATTTTGGGAACCAAACCAAAGACATCATGTGAGCAGTTTGACATGGTTAAGTGTTCCATCTCATGCTGAAGACGGATGGCATTTCACAGTCTAGCTTCGGCATGACAGTGTGAAGCTCTATCTTTCCACCACCCACACACTAACGGAAGGGTATTTTTAAATATATCATGGCATCACATAGAGCGTACAAGACATATGGCCGCAGAAGATGATGGCTGATTTCTGGGATTCGCTCCAACAGTGACAGTTGGCATCATACGTCATCACCTTTTAGGGCAGTACACAGTGTAATAGGCATCGGACAGCCTCTCTCTGAGGGTGAGGGTCTCAAAGGGAAATGAGGAATGGTCCCATGAGACCATAACCTAAAACCCAACTTCTTTAGTTTTTAAGAAGGAACTGTTGTTGCTCATGGAATAAACAAACCTTTCAGACTGCACACCCTGCATCAGGTGTGCTTTCCTACCAAGCTGAGACATCAACAGGTCTGCCCAGCTGCACAGCTGAGTTAAGCATTTGAATGGAACCTGTCGCATTAAGGGGGTGACTGTTCCATTGAAAATGAGATGCTGGAGATGCATGCAAGCGAATTTAAAAAGCCTGACAGGCTGCTGGATTGCGTTATCGTTGTAAACCCGGCAGTGTGTAATGTCTTTCATGAATGGACTAGGTGACCCAAAGCAGGGAGATAACACAGACTGAGCTGTGCTGAGCTGTGGATGAGCACAGATACAAACCACATATTAAATACACAAAACTCATTTTGATTTGCATGGCCACATACACACAAGCACACACATTTACATGCTTATCATCATGCACATATATGCACACAATCCCCAAAAATGCACACACAGATGCACACATCACACGAACACACACAGACGCCTTCCTGAAAATGATCTCATCTGTGCTCTGATTATTAGAGTATTTCAGTGAGAAAGCCTGGCTGCTCTACAGTGTATGGGATGTGTTACACAACTAGTCTAATGTTATTAAATAATAAACACACCAGTTTGTCTAAATTTAAAGCAAAGAGCTTCTTTCAATTATTTAGAGGCATTATGCTATGAATACAATCCAGAAAAACAGAGCAGACCAGCCACATGATCTCATAGAGGTGTGGCCCCATGGCAGGGCGCCAGCTTCAGGCCCATTTGTATGGCAAGCACAAAGCCTTTCATGAATATTCATTAAGTGTAAGGCAACATTGGTCTCCTGTCAGCCTGTCGCTTCATCTCATGAGGCAATATTAAATCTCTGAAAGATTTATCACTTATGGGTACAGCAAATACCTTCTTTTCATTTCCTGACCATACACACCTGAGACAACTGAGATAGTGTGTGCATATACAGTAAGACAGATCCTGAGGGTAATTATTCAGTTACAGCTGCATAATGTAAATGACTGGGGTATGTCAGTGAAGGGAATCCTAAAGTGAGCAGTTAGAACATTCAATTAAAGATAGAAAAAAAAAGTTCAAATACTAATCTACTAATCTAAATACTAATGTAAAATACCAATACATCTCTTTTCTGTGATATGAGCCGAATGAAATTTTCCTTTTAAGGACCTTTGGCCTGAATCACAACTATTTCTTTTGTTATTCCATTCCATTCCATGAAGGATCAAAGCCCCAGCAAGTGTATGGGAGTGTGTTTGCTCCAATTAGTCAACAAATGCACATTTCTTGCTCTCTTTTGGTTAGCTGGTGGGGGGGAAAAATGATGCGCCTTCCATCTCTTAAAAAATGTAGTGATCAATTAATGACGTCAAAAACAGCAGAGAGAACAGCTTGTCAAAATATTAGAGCTCTGACATTTAGAAAGACTTTCATGTGGCTTATTCCTCTCAGGGTTTGTCATCAACATGTGAAAGAGGCAAAGAGCTGTTAGAATCTTTACTGCAGTGCTTTGTCTGGAGAAGACAGCTCATGCCATTAAACCTTCATCTGACGCTGCTGTCTCTTTCTTGCATGTGATATCCTGTATTTCTATCCACTTGGGGTATGACTGTGACAGTTATTACAATTTAAAGGATGATTTTCCTCTATTTTTGAAAAAAAAACTGACAAGAGCAATTGTATAAATTGTTTTTTAAATTGGGGCCAAGGGGCTTTTAAGACACTAGATCTTCTCCTCCGCTTACATATGATTAAATGGTTTAAAGGATAAGGCTGGTTAATACTTTATGTTTCTCACTATTAACAAATTTCTATCTCCCAGTTTCTTTCTTGAACTCTATATGAAACTGTGTGTTTTAACCATTTTTACACATTTTTATGTCAGTATGAACTAGAAAGCTTGTCGGCTGCATGTCGTAGAGTAGGTGGAGTTTTTTTTATCTTTTCATGGGGTTTGTTGGCAAAAAGAAAGAGGGATGACACTGAACACTTTTTTCCTTAATGTTTAAATGGAATCTTAGACAAGTCATTGAAGAAGCCTAAGGGCCTGTGTCCTCCAAAGCATTCTTTCCTCAGCTGAAAATGCCAGGCGATCTTCTGAAAACGCCCAGCTGGGAGTGCTTTGGTTGCTATGATACGGAATATCTGTGGAAGTAATTTGTGTTGCAAGTACCTAATTTTTTGCAGATAGTTTGTTTTAGGTAGAGGACTTGCTCTGGCCCTGGCTCTGAATGAAGGGAAGGCTGAAGGATGTAGGGAGAGAGGACGGACCCCCAGGTCTATGTGGGTTCATGAGATTTTGTGGGAGAGGAAACATCTTCATGTTGACATCGTGGTAGTCCAGGGATGTCACCTGGTATAGACACGGATACTCTGACACCAGCAGTATTAATTTCTCCTCCATTGTTGATGTTGATCTGCACTGTCGACTGTGGTGGTTGGTCTTTGTGGTATTTGTCCCGCCCCTCCTCCACAGTGATTGGACGGCTGGGTAAGTAGTGACAGTGACGAGCGCAGCATTTCACCAAAAGTTGAACATTTTTCAACATCAGAAAAGATGTCACACTGCACAGCACCTCGTCACTCTGCTGTTGTTTGTAGCGTAGTGTAAATACGCAGCGATCCCATTGCAAACAATTGAAAACATGCGCTGGCCCCAGGAAAAAATACTTTGGTGGAGACAAGCCATAAGAAAGCACCCAGAATATGATAACATTGATCATAGTTTAAACTAGAGGACACTCGAAGACCATATACCTCTGCCAAGCAGATTTACAAATCCTACTATGACAATGCAATGACTCACCTTACTCTGCCTCTGATTGGCTTGACATCACGATCATATATCTAATGTAGCCCCTCACTGAGAGAACTTCGACTACGTGAAAATAAATCATTGTTATACCAAGCCACTCAGAGGCAATACAGGGTGGGTCATGACGTCACCACAGCAGGTTTCTAAAAAAAAATCTAGATCCATACCATCTTCCCGACGAGCCTAAAAATCTATCCACCTGTTCCCTTCCCCAGGGCCCAGCTTTCCACGAAATTTCTTGAAATCCATGAAAAAAAACGAGGTGAATTTTTGAGTACAAAATGAACACAGTGTACAGATGGAGCATTTGATCTATACTCTTCATGTCGTACGAATTGGTGCACATTTTCTGAATGTAGAGCTTACAGATACACACAAAATGAGGTGAAAAACAAAAAATGTCCACATGTCACCATGTATTCAATGGCCTCACAGACCAACGCCAAGCACAGCGTTGCCTCTGCTTTAGCCACTTTTCATTTCATAGAAACATCTGGAAGTGGTGACTCTAAATTGCCTGTAGGTCTGAATGTGAGTGTGAATGGTTGTTCATCTTTCTATATGGCCCTGTGATAAACTGGCGACTTGTCCAGGTTGAACCAGCCACTCGCCCAAAGTCAGCTGGGATAGGCTCCCTATTGACTTTTCACTGCCCCCTTGTGGCTGTATCAGTGTCAACATAATGGAGGCATGGACGTATATGGGCATTAACAGATACGCCATTTGAAATGGAGTAAATGAGCCTTTAGATGCAACACTTAACTGACATCATCAACATTACTAACATTTATTCATTTTTACAAAGCAACATTTGACTATGAAGACAGGACATTTCAGTGCAAATAATGTTACCTGTCATGTAAATGAGTCCTTCTAGCTAAGTCTATACTTACAGCCACTCAGCAGCTGCACAGACAGGCTAATGATGGCTGTGCTTGCTGTGGCACCACTTCGTATCAAACTTCTGCTTCTTCTCTTTGATGGGATATTCATTGCACACCTCACATCTCTCAAGTATTACATGCAAGAATCCATAAGCATTGACCATAAATCCCCATTTCACCAGTACAACAAGGCAGTTTTCACCTAGCATAGGGGTCAAAAGAGCTATTTGTCCTCCTCCTGCATTGCAACACGGAATAGAATAATAACTCCAAATGTTCTGCATAAGATTTTTTATCTAAAAAGTACAATCTTTTCAGTCTGAAGCAAAAAAAAAAAAATGATTGGAAAGATTCAACACCATCAGAACAAGGAGTCTTGAATCTACAGGGTCTCACTAATTGAGACCCTGTAGATTCAGCCTATTTACCCAGATATGTAAATGAGTTCTGGCAGGATATCGTCTTGGCCCATAATTGTGGAACTACTGTTTAACCCAAAATCTAAATCTTTGTCTTTTCTCAAGTATCGGTCTGTGAACGCACCATCAAATGAATGCTGGACCAATAGATAAACCTGCTGCAGGATTATCTGCAATCGTCCAAGTTCAAATCCAGAGTCCTCATTGTCATAAGATGTCCAACGTGTTTGTTCAAATTTTCAAAACATCTAGCAGCTATTTTGGACAAACAAAGTGAACAAGTGTGACCTGGTATTGTTTACATATATTAATAAAATGTAATGATTGTGTTATAGATCTTGTATGTGATCCTCCTAATAGCAATGCACCACAACACGCTGTGTTGTGCCTTGTTTACAGGAGATTGTGTAATCATTTCTTAAGGCTATTAAAGACTCTCCCTTATAGATCATGATAATGACAGTTTCTATACATCGACTCAGTGACCACAGCTGCTCAGCAGCATAATAATAGGGACACCTTTAATTCAATGAAAGGTGATGTGAGATAAAATACTGACAGTAAGACACAATGCAGGCAGTAAACATAGCCATGATCTTTTCATTCAGTGTGTTTCTGCTTTCAAACATTTCTACTATCTGACGGAAGATAATGTGTCTGTTTACCATGGCAGGTTTGCAAGGCTTGTTTCCAGGAGGGCCATGCCAATGTGCTGCCTTTGAAGTGTTAATTGGATGCACTGGAAGCCATCTTTGTTTTTAGATGAAAAAAGAAATGACAGTGTGTGGTACGTGTGTCTCTCTCTTTCTTGAATCGCACACCATTAAAACTAAAAGCAAAATTTTCCCAAAAGTATGACTCCTGTTTCACAGTTTATTTTCTGCATCGCTACACCTTTTGCTTTGATAGTTTGCAAATGATCAAGCACATTTTTAAAGGCTGTCCTTCATTTCATTTCAAACTCAAGTGCGAGACTTAAGGGAGGTGCTCAGTGAAATTAGAAGAAAAGCAGCGCCTCTGAAATTGTCTTTCTAGTGACATAACATTGGTCAGTGTGTCTAAATTCTCATTTGACTTCTCTAATTAAGGTTGACTTCTTCAATAACGGCACTAAGTTAACTCAATCTAGCAACAGACAGCTCGATGAATTACCCTGTCAGTCACTCGGAGTTTTGGATTTTCTAAACTCGCAATCTGCTCAGCCGTAACACAATTAAGTGACATCAAATGAAAATCAGCGTTGTTCTGCGCACATTTGCAAAGGAGCCATAAGGGAGCCCAGTCGGTTTCCAAGTTCTGCATTAAAAGGGGGAGAAAACGAGAAAGGGTGTGTGTATGTGTGTGTGGGCGGAGGGATTTGGACGGAGTTGGAAAAGGAATGGAGGACAAATGAGAAAAAGGTGGCAGAGGAATGAGAATAGCAAGCAAAAACGATGACACAATCTGCATCCTACTCACCCAAAGTGACCTCTGTCTGCATGGGCATGGATAATGCTGGGTGCTTGACTTCACAGCTGAAAAGGGCGTCATTGTCCAATTGAGGGTTGAGGGTCCAGGTCAGTCGGGCCTGCACCACCACAGAGCCATCGCTCTGAGGGAGATGAGTGTGGCTGAAGTAGTAGAGAGGGTCTGTGCTGTGCACCCAGCGGGGGAACTCCCGGCTCACCACTGTCTCTGGGATGACCTCTGTCGTAGGGCTGGGCTCGTGGGCCTGCTGGCCGTGAGTGTGGACACGACGGGGGCTCTCTGTGTACAGCCCTCCGGACCGCCCTTCGGGATTCAGAAGGGAGAGCGAACGCTGCAGTTTGGTGTCATCGAGATCCCTGCTGATGAGCGGCCTCGCTCCTCTCATCCCCGCTGAGCCGCCTCCCTGCTCATTGGTGGGGGCTTGAGTGTAGGAGATCACCTCTATCAGCTCACCATCACGCTTAAAGTACACCTTAAACAGAACAGAGAGAAGTGAGATATAGTGAGACGCAGGAGGAGAGAAGAGTCTCGTTAATGTAATATTAAAATGCTTTAGTAAAAATATCTCTCTTCAGGGATTATAAGCCCCACCATGTTCAGCCTGTCACTGACTTTGTCTGCCCTCTGGGCAGGTAGAGTACAGCAGGTTTTCTCTTTTTAACCAACAATATCTGTCTGCTGTGGCTCAGAGACATTAAACAAGTTTCAGAGAGCTGTGGGAACTTCAGAGTCTATCACTGGGAGGTACATGTTTCACATTAGGCATTTTTTGTCATTGTTGATATTGACAAAAGAAGATCCCTCACACTGTTCTTGGTCAGCATCACAATTTAAAGATATTTAAAAATAAATGTTCCTGTCTCTCTGGAGTTTTGTCTTTTAAATAATTCTTTCACCAATAAACTTAAACCCATTCTGTGACCAATCTGTCACAGAATGGTCACAGATGGTCCACATATAAGACAAAATAAATGAGAACAGGTGAGTCTATTTGCTAGAATATTTACAAAAATTGTGTATCTAACTAGACAATACTCAAATGTTGGCAAAGGCCTTCTGTCAACAAACCTAAAAGCAATAGTCTCATGATAGGTTTGACACCTTGCCAATGAAAACATGCCCTAGAACCTGGAATCACATTGGTTTCATTATTAGTTTGATAGTTATTCAAGAAAAACAATATTTCACTAATGGTGTTTTTCTGCAGGATCTAGATCAGTGACACACTAATATCAAATTTGGCTCCGAACTGAATCAGCACAGTTTCAGCTACAATCTGATCTCAGCTCAAATCTGTAGCTTTATGACTTGTTATCTAACAGTAGTGAATTTTCTGTGAGCCCTATACATTTAAACATTCTGGTTCACCAGATCCAGAATATTACTTGGATCCGGATTAGACTCTAGTATGTGGTAGATCTTACGGTGATGTCATCCTGTCATGTTTGTCCAATCATTGTAGGCATTGTCCATACATTTAGAGGATAAAATCTTCTAACTGCCCCTATCCCACAATGGTAAAGAATCCTTTGAAAAAATTCTGGATCCAGATGATGATCCAGATCACCACCAAAATCTGATGGATTGTTTTTTTGGGCCATACTCTAGCTCTCCAAAAGAATTCAGCTGTGTCTGTTCATAACTCTCTGAGTAATTCTGCAAACAGACACACAGACAAACAAAGAAACCAACACTGGGAAACATATTACCTTCTGGAGGTAATGAACAAAAGCATTGCGCTTGCAGCTTTCATACATCATTCAACGTTGTGTGATGATTTGAACTATTTGTATCCCGAGCGTATCACAAATAGGACTATAAAACCCCTGTAAAAACTCCTAACTGCATGACCTGGCATCAAGTGTCATTGCCCAATCAATCAGAGAATAGATTCTGCTATTTATACATCCACTATACATCCACATATACAATGTTACAGTACCACCTTTATCTGGCAGACACCTTTTCAAAGGCAAAGCCCTGGAAACTGAATGATGAGATGTTTAAAGTCATTAATACGTACTGATATTGAGTCATGCCCATCATTTCTCCTTGTGGAGCTCTTGTGTTCAATTATTCTCTGCTTTAACGATGTCTTACCAACATAGAATAACTCATAAGGACCTTTGATCATCTCATTACAAGAGAAATGGAACATGTGACGACATCACGGATAAAATACTTTGTTCCACGATGAGGACCAGCAAAGTTACTTTTACACCGTATTATTACATTACAACACACGCTCTACATTTGTGGCACCCATTTGGAAGAGGTTTAAACAAGACCTGTGCACTTTTTTTCCCACAGATTTTACATTATTATGTACAGGGCTGTCTCCATTGCTGATATGAAAGTATTGATTAGTGTAGCTATAAAAATCCTTTAGTGTGTCAGTCCTGCAGCAGCAGGACTCGGCTGCTGCCGGGAGGGCTTTCCCAGGATATTACAGGAGTTTTCTCACCCTTTCATGAGTCTATTAACATCTCTGGGTGCCTCATCTGCTGACAGGGAATTTATGTTCCCATATAACCTCCAGATATTAGCATTGGAATAAGGCTGTAGAGTCAGTGCTCTTGCTATATGCTTTCCTTTTTGTCAATAGAAAAATTAACCCACAAGGTCACTTCGGGACCTCTGGTGATTTGGATTCCATTTGCCAAAGAGTTTCCATTTTAAACAATGCATTTCACTTTATAGTTGGAGAAGGTTGAAGTACGTCTTGATATGTTTCCACCTCTGGGGCTGATGCCTTGAGTGGGTACAGCAATGGAGTGTTAACAATAATTCCAAATGACATTTTCATGTTCACACATGGGAGAGTATAATTCCTGGACTACAACACAACTTTACTATGTATGGACCTTTGTATGAATCATCATTCACATTCAAAATGATAATACATACTCGTCAGCATTGTAGCGAAGTTCATTTCATACAACTTTTAACGTTAGTATTCAGTACACTTAACAGCACAGTGAAACATCATTCAGAATGTATCTCAAATAAACAAGCCTCTTGAGTTGTATTAAATGTAGCCTTTATTTTAGCCAATCTATTTAAAAACACTGATAAATGGGGCCGTCTGTGTTGACCTCCTTGTTGAAGAGGCAATGCTTGCCAAGACAGATGCATTATCATTATACAACAAGCTGTGTTGTGTTCCTGCATTGTATCATAGCATTTATAGCCACCTTTAAACACAATGTAATGCCTGCCATCAGAGCAGGTTATAGTACACATCCACATAGGGTTATTGCCCTTGTTTGAGGAGGCGTCCAGCAATACCAGTTGTTGACCATGTCAAGAAAAAGAAAACTTAACACATCTCCTGAAAACCTGCTGCTGCCTCTGCCTCTGACCTTCTAGCCCCACCTACCTGCACTACACTCTAAGTGCAAATTAAAAACGTCAAACAGACTGTGAAGAATCTTTTCTTTAACTCAAAAAACTTTTTGTGAGTTAATTTGTTCATTTTGGGATTTGACTGTAGAGGTTGACACAGCATTTGCTATTATTTATTTTAATAGATTTTCATTTATTTCAATTTCATATTTTATTAGAGGAGGACAAGATCTGAGTGCTTGAAGTGGATATTTGATTTTTTTCCATTCAGTCTAACACACCTGATAAATTGCTCTGGTTGGAGAAATACTGAAAATAGATCAGTGTAATCAGTTGTTAAAAGATGACTAATGACAAACCTTTAATGCACACCCACATTGTGATAAGAATAATAATAATTGAAAAAAAGCTCCTCTAAAGGGTTAGTGTAGAGGATTCACTGCACACGTGTTACTACTCTCCCCTCTGCCTGTATGTGGATTTTAAATGAGCTAAGGGTCAGGTAAGTTGCAGGATGTCTCTGAGGCTCTTATCACTGGAAACCCACCCATTGGTAAGATGTGCAGTCAATAAATACAAGCATCAGTTCTTCACATATGGCACTTTATTTTGTCATCCAAAACATCTACCTGAGAACCTTTGACAGTTAACAGTCTGAAAGTACAATTATTGATTAGAGCACAGCGTAGCATTTAAGGATAATTTACAAGATTAACACACGTTCCTCTGTTGGATTGTACCATGTGGGATCATTTAATATCATCACCCCTTTTCTACATTTACCTGATGTGCTCTGCAGAGCCAGAGCTTAAAATCCAATAGCGCAATGGGAAGAAGAAACATCAACCTCAGATCCACAATGACCCCGTTGCATCTGCTGCTAACTCCTGCAGCTACTCGACAACTTGCAAAGGGAAGGAGCTTTTTCACTGTGTATTAAAGCACCTCATTAATTATCACAGCAGGTGGAGAGACAGCAGTGTGGATTAGATCGATCCATGCACCTGTGCTGTAGCTTTAGTTAGACAAAATGGTGCAGGTGCACAATAACACCTGTGTAGGTTATGGATTGGTTTAATACCGAATTAATTCTGGAAGCCTTGATAGGCATAAAAGAAATACCGATTAGACATATGCATGAGTGCACAGAGCGATGTGCTGCATGTGCTGTGACTGAGTCAGAAATAATACTTTTATTGATGTTGTACCTCAAGGAAAATATCAAGTAGAGATTTACCCATTCATAATGAGCCCACCATGACTCAGTATCTTTAGTAGGCACCTGTCTGCTTTGAGTATAAGACAATGAATAAATCACTGCTTCATCTAAGACATGAAGGAATGCGATAACAGATATGTGGCTGCAGGGAGACAGTGAGGCGTTATTTCTGTGTCATTATCCTGCCAGTCTGCTCCTTTTTCATTTCCCATTTCATTACTAGGAAGTGGATCACATATGGATATGGGAATAGTGCCAACAAAGATTAAAAAAGACATATATGAAATGATACATGACATTTAAATTTAGAATTTTGTTTAGTGAATCGTTGATTATGATCCGTGTTTACTCATCCTCTTTGTAAAGGCGTTTTTTTTCAGTGTTAAACATGTCATCGTCATGTTTGAAACTTTTTCCTTGTTAATTACATATTCTAGCAAGGGCAGCAATGACTATAAGATGCACCTGGATCTTAACTGAGTCTTAATTGTACTGGTAGAATGTGTTGGTTTCAATAGAGCTCTGAGTAACACGTGGGCATTTTACTGTTGAATATATCAGTTGTAACTTGCCATCTATTAAGACACCATTAAATTAATAGCTAGAAAATTGTGGCTGATTAGAATGCAGTTTTGCAAGGCCAAGATTGACATTTTGCAAATATGTAAAATACTTATTGAAATAATTTTTGAAGCCAACTCTGAGGGGAGAGAGAGACATGAGACTGAGGTCCTTGGCCAGACTATGCACCATGTGCCCGAACAAAATGAGGCACCAGGGCGTTGTATCTCTGTAAATATTAATATGAATCAGTCTACAATTCATCTTAAAATGCAAGCATAATTAAGGAAACGTACAACATCATTTTAAACTCCGTCTGTTTGTTTAAGGTGCCTACTAATTTGGTAAAATCTCATTTCGCCACATTTCCTCGTCTGACAGGCAGAGATAACAGAAAATACTTCTTTCCTTGAGAACAAACACTGATTAATTTTTCACAAGTGATTATAAAGCTGCCAAAAGAACACTGAGAATGTCTCTCACTTTGATACATGTCTCCAATAATTGGCTGCACTTCACAAAGTGACATGGGAACTTTTCATGTGATTATCCTACATGCATTGTCAAAAGGAAAATGTCTGTTTAGTCATGAAATTAAACAAACAGATCATTTCATGCCCCTAAGGATTGATTGGAATAATGCCTTTTACTTTTAAATGTCTAAACATGTCCTCTCAGGAAGTTATAGCATGCATTTTTTAGTTTAGCAAGCACGCAGTGGAATGTGCAAAATGTCTTTAAACAACACATTGGCTTGTTGGGTAATTTTTTAATTTTGTTGCAGTACAATTTGTAAAGTCATGTGAAAGGGGATTTTTTAGGTTAATTGCATTGCTGTTGTATTGTCCTCTTACAGATAGTGTTACAGCACGGAATAAAGTGATTATCAATCATGACTCAGTTATAAATAATACTTCATAGTCGATATATACAGACAATGACACCAGACACAAACCACTTACTTCATTCTGAAATGAATTAGCTCAGAAAAAAGAGAGTAATTGTCAGCAGTAGCTCATAAAAATGGCACAGAGCGGTGGTAAAATCAAGCTGATGGGATGCAAGCATTTTTCCTGTGCATAGACAGGAATGAAAGAACCTGCACTCTGCCAAGCCGTCCCCAGCTCAATAACATCTCAAATCAAAAACATTTTTACAATAATGCATTGGTCCACATAAACCTTTATGTTGCGGCACTTAATCATCCCGGTGTCAAAAGGACAAGGCAGCAATTTTACATAATGACAGAGTGATTCAATGAGAGAGAAACATGAGAAAAGGGGAGAGAAAGAGGAGAGAGGCAGAGAGAAGGATCACGGCTGTGACTTAATCAGCTTTCCTTCTTGTTATTAACTGTCATTATCTATCTTCTTTTCAATCAGCGCTCGCTTGTGCTTTGAGGATGCTCTAATGAGTGGCACTGGAATGGGATTATTGATATGTCACCAGCTTGATTCAGTGACATCAGATGTCGACAGATGTTAAAACATAATATCAGATAATTTTAACACAAGCAGTCCATAATATTCAGCCCTCTCCAAGCTGCAATAGGGGAATGTTTGGTCTATTCTAAAAGTGTTGGGAAGGAACAGCTTTTGAAAAATAACTTCAAGACATTTATGTGATGTGTGATGCAGCACAAGTAAACTATATGGACCATTTATGTGTAAATATGGTGAATCTGCTGGATATAATAATAAAACATATGGTACACAATAAAAGAAAACTGCCATTCTCCTCTGCTGGGCCCCTGTATGACTAAAACAGCATTACGTTTCATGATGCATGGATGCCTTATTATTGCAGTGACATCTGCAGAGGACAGATAGCACATTTAAAGGATGCAATTCCATTATATCACAGTTTTAATTATGATTGTATTCATGCCAGGGCCATGGAAGGTGCATGTTTCTCAAAATCACAGATCCTAACACCTAAGATCAGTGCCCGCGGTCGCCGTGCCGACATTACCCAGAGAGTAAACAAAGCAATAGCAATGGTTTGTTGATGCTTTATGCTACATTACTGCCACCAACATCATTCCTTAGTTTATTTGGAAGCTGTGTTACCTTTTTCACATCAGAGAAATATGATGTAAGCTACCTGAATGTGGTGGGTGAGAAGTGGCAGAAACTTATGATGAATTTATGGTGAAACAGTTACAAACCCATGGTTAAGAATAACAGCGTTTTATTGTGAGTCTCAGATGTTAGAATTCAACTTCAAGATTAGAAAAAAAGACTTATTCAGAATCATTAACTGTAGAATCACATCACTATCACACTATCATAATCATCATATCATACAATCATTGAAAGAGGCTGCCGAATTTTCTAGCATGTAGCATTGTCTAATTAGCACTGTATCACATTTTCTACACTGGAAGAGCTCCTTTATGGCCACATTCATTTTAAGGGCACCCATCAGTGCCATATCTTGATATAGGCTATACTCAGCAACTTTAAAAGCGCATATTTTTAAGAAACCAATATTTTCCTTTTACTTGCCCTTATCTATTGAAACAAACAAATATGTGATACACAGAAATGACATTTTTTAAGTACTCAAAACCAAAACATGTTGAATCATTAACAACCATCATTTAGTCATAACATAGCCAAAACAGAGTAAACGATGGTGGTGGTGCAATTTTTTTGTGCATGATTGAAAACACCTGGCCAAGGCAATAAAAACCTGGGCAAAATTAAAATCCTACTGAAACAACTGATGATGCCACTGCTTCCGCAAAACTTATGTTAAAGGGAAATTGGGATGCTGATGGCCGGAACTCGGCAGACACGTGTGGCACAGATGTTACAGAGGTTATGGCTCATTGCACAGTGGATGGAGACCACAATTAGTGACAAGTCCAGATTTAACCTGCACAGAGCTGATGGTCGTAGGCGTGTGTATCGTTGCATGGGGAAAGCTATCCTGCAGCGTCCATCCAGGAAGTGGACCATTTGGTGATGATGTCATGATGTGGGGAGCCATTGCTAATGGATGGTGGTCAGACCTTGTCCACATCCACAGTACACTGACAGCTATCCATTACTGAGATACGGTCCTAGGTCCACATGTCATTCCCAGGATACAGCAATCAGGCATCACCTTCATGCATGACAATGCCAGACCACATGTGGCTCATGTCTGTCAGCAGTAGCCTACCTGGACCAGAACAATGTCGCTGTCCTTCCTTGGCCAGCATATTCACCAGATCTCAACCCAACAGAGCATCTGTGGGACGTTCAGGATCACCGGGTGAGAAGGAGAGATCCTGATCCAGCAACACATGAACAACTTGTCACAGCACTGCAGGAAGAATGGCATGTCGTCCTGCAAGTCCAGAATAATCGTCTTATCCATTCCATGCACAGGAGATGTGACGCTGTGATAAATGCTGGAGGTGATCACACAGGTGGTGTTCTCTGTCTTACCATCCACACTTTTTGACTGTAAACACTAAGACAACAGCCGGTAATTTGTACAAAATTGATTTTTTTTTCTCTCATTACAGTTTGAATAAAGCTGTTTCAACCGTAATCTGCCTTTGATATTTAAAAAGAACAGGACTGCATAAAATCCTACCAACTTACGTGCTTTTACTGTTGCTCAGTATATATCAAGATATGGCATTTACCATGTCTTGTCACCCTGGAGAGTCCTGGGGAGTCCCTCTAGAGGGCACTTTATCATGTTTCCTACAGTATCACAGAGAAATCAAAGGGGACATTTTTATGGTGTTTTTTTTCAAACATAGGCCCACCCCTTAAGTCCACTAATAAGCAAATCTATTTGAATATTTGACTAAATCAGAAATATGAACAATTATTCATACGTTACCATTTCTGACCGTGCACATTTGCATGGTAATATTTCATGCACTCTGACATTTGGAGAACCAATACAGAGAAAATAATGAGCCACAAGAAGGAGGAGCCTTTCTAAAACTAATTTTAATATAAATGAAACTAAGGTATGCAATAATAACAGAGCTGGATGAAGTTTAACGCCTCCAAATGTCTATGCTAAGCCAGAATGAGGTGTGAGACATTACACAGGATGATCAAAGGATGCAAAAGGATGTCGCATAGCAACAGAGAATATCTTTCACTCTTTCAAGGACCAAATCAAACATCTCCACACAAACACAGAGCTTTTGTCTCAATTTAGGATGAGAGGAAATTTGTTTAAAGCATGTCAAGCAGGTCAAGGCCAGGCTCTTATCTATGATAATAATGCCAATGTCTCTTCACACTTTCAAAATATGGCTTTATAAAATGTCTAATGTTTTGTTCTCACTGCACAGAGAAAGAGGTCTCATTTGTTCTGTCCAAGGAGCTCAGGTAGAGATGGATGAGTGAGAGTAAAGGAGTAGTGAAGCCTTACCAACACATTTTTCTCCCTCTTTCGGTACCCATTGCTTTTTTTTCTCTCTCCCATACATGCACACACACACACACACACACACACACACACACACACACACACACACACACACACACACACACACACACACACACACACACACACACACACACACACAGTGCTGATGTTCCTCATTACTATAACATGTTAACTGATCAGCAATTATTTTTAGATATGAAAACACAGAAGGTAAAAAAGAAACCATTAATTATGTGAAAAACTGGTGATAAAAATAACATGTGCAACACTACCACTGTGTAGCTTCACTTGTTTAGTTTTAATTACTCTGAAGGAATTCTGGCTGCAGCTGCTGCAATCAGCAGCTCTTGAGCTTCTGACTCATTTTTCTCTTCACTTTCTTTTAACAGCAGCCGTATCAGAAGCTGTGCTTCTACAAGAGGACTCTGGCTCTTTTGTTGCAACAACTTTTTGATGCTGGGAACCTAAAATGTGGGTGAACATACATCAAACTGACAAAATCTTTACAGTGAGTTCAATCAATATTTTTTTTATATAGATGTCTTTCTTTTTTCTTTTTCTTTATGGAACTTTATAGCAGGTTTCAGCTCATTGTTTAGCTGTCAGCGATAATTTTACTGTTATGGTTTTCTCTTCCTGCTTTCGTAGTGTCCTCCTCACTAACTTCCTCATTGGTAGCGACCAAAAACAGGCATAAAACTGAAAATATTGGATTTACATTGTCCAGGTGGCCAGAATCATGACTCCATATGTATGTTAATGTTGCTCTGTAATGGCTGAATGTGGAAATAAGGAAGTGTTTGCTAACAAATTCAACATATCAATAAAATGTCAACTTTAGGTACTATTCACTTAAACCAATAACATATATTTTTCATCATACTTCACGTGAAAGAAAATAACAAATACATAGCAAACCAGGCTGTCCATTCTGCGTCACACTCTGACCCCTCGGCCAGTCTGCTGCTGCTGGTTTTAGTGGGCCACCCTAAAGATTTTCAGTGGCCTCATCTTGCCATCATTATGGAAACATTCTGGAGTCGCCTTTAGCTGAGTTTTTATGAATGTATGGCTTTCTATTTTGAATTGGTTTGATGGAAAAGGAAAATTTGAGAAAAATTGCTGAGTTAATGTGAGATAGAAACACGTCATGTAAGGAATCAGCTCTTTCTGCGCAGAGACAAGAAGAAGAAGAAGAAGAAGAAGAGGCGTGTTCCGCTGCCAGCATCTTCTCGGATATTTCCATAAGAGTCTGCTTTTGTTTCTTCTTCTTTTATGTTTATTGGTGACTGGCAAAGAACCAGCTGTGTTTCTGGTGGTAGACATATGTAACATTACCACCAACATGTGACCACAATACGCTTTGTGCAGCCTATAGTTTAATCACTCCAAACCAGTTGATGGCAACAAGCAGAATTTGCATAGTTTTTTTTGTGTGACATTCCACGTTTGTTTGAATTCACTTGCCAAATCCATGGAACGGACAGTTTCTGAAAGAAACGTGTCACAAAAACTAGGATGGAATATACTTTGAAACAAAGATGATTTAAAAAGAGAAACATTACTGTGGTGGTCATATGTATCTGCTGTTAAATGGTAGCACAGTAAATCAGGCCAGTTTCTTTGTGAGCTGTAGGCCACTACTGAGACCAGGCTTGAATGATATGACATTGAAAATAGAGCTGACAAAAGCTCATTTTACAAAAAGCCCCAGGGCAGCAGCACCAACAAAGACTAAATAAGTTTCATCAAAAAGCAAAGGGAGCCGTTTGAAGCTGCAGCCACATAACTGGGCCAAAGTAGCGCCATTCAAGCAAACACTTACAAACCTTGTAATGAGGTTTTCTTATGCAGCATGACTGTGAGAAACAGCATAAACAGAACAAATACTCTTTAAATGCGCATATTGTTAAAACTGACTGGGCATCAAGGACAATAATGAACAATTTGGTTTTTTTATGTTGTAATTGTCCTTTTTGCATCCCATTATTAACTTTGACAGTAGCTATAAGTTTAGCTTTGATTATCTTACAACAGCTCCTACCTGGTGTGCCAAGAGTTGACCAATCATTTGGCCACCATACAGTTTGCAACAGAGCTGACTTACTATGATATATTGGTGTCAATTCAGACAAGCAAGCTCAGGGAATACACCAAAAACAGACATAAAAGCTGACACTAAGGACTAAGGACCATAGTGGGTGATCGCAAATAGAAATGTTTGCAGGACGTGGAATCATAGTGAGAGTTTACTTCTAAAAACTAACCATGAAACCTGTCAGAGTTTCTTTACTGGGTTCTGAGTAAGTCCAACAGTACACTGGCAGGCCATAGTCAACTCTGTACAGAGGCAAAGTAACTTTCAATGCTGACTTCATATCTTGCATCATTCGAGTGCAAACACTGTGTCTATTTGCCTACAGCACAAGGCTAATAATAAACAACCCTGAAATGAGTTTCCTTCCAGGCGCAAAGTGCAAGATATAGAAGTAAATTTCATCCAATAGTGTTCTAGCTGACACAATTACTCACAAGTATAATATAACATAGTAATAATAAATACTTTCCATGCTGCAAGAGCAGGAAAGGCACATTCATGGTGCTAATACACAGGTGATGAATTAACGTCTTCTCAGGATGTGGGTGTGTATAAACACGGAAAAAAAACACAAAACAAAAACAGACTTTTTGTCTAATCTGCCATATATATATATATATATATATATATATATATTTACAGTATATATATAAAATTTAGGATGATCTTGAGGCCTCTGGATTTTTAGAACTCAAATTGTATTGTGTCTAAAATAGAAGTTTCATACATGTTTGATACGGGGCTGTTTTGTCCATTAGTGCTATTTCTACCGATTCAACAGCTCCCTGTCCGTAAATATTCAGGCTCAAAGCGCCTCGAACACAAGGTCAACAGCTTGACTTCTTATTTTGTGCGTTTTCTTGAAGTTTTTAAAAGAAGAAACATTAAGAGGTTTCAATGTAACCCTTTAAATCTTTGGAGGTGGAATGGTTTGTCCACTAACTGGACGGCTGGGTGTTTGATCCTCTGCTCCAGCTGCATGTGGGACTGTTGTTCGGCTGAATTGTGAGTGTATATGTGAATGACCTGAGCATCAAAATATCATGGGCTGCGAATTGATGCACGGCTCTGATGAGCGGGTCGACACCTTGCACGGCAGCTGCTGATGTCAGTTTTTCAATGTGGCAAGTGTTGTACAGCACTTTAAGGAGCCAGTGGACCTGAAAACCGCTCTATAAATGCAACTCCATTTACCATTGTGTGATAGTAGGTTTGAGTATGAAATGGGTTGCTTTTTTAGAATGCGTTCCTACTTGAATTACTTGTGAAAAAGTGCTGCATTGAAATGACCATAAACAGTCTTTACCATACAAATCTATACTTTTCCATATATCTTCCAGCAAAGCAATCTTTTCTGCAATCTACAAATACAGTGGTGAATGGAGCAGCTAATTATCTGCAATATGACTTGACCTCCAACACAGACACAGTCCTGACTAAATGACCAGCTGAAATCTTTCAGGTCTCTTTTCTTTTTTTTAGGTGTAGTAAAAAGGATCCAGGCGTGCTGAGCATTAATGACTTGAAGCTCTCTGTGAAATCACAACAGGGGAAGAACCTCACTCATCACACGATCAACCAGGAAGTACCCGAGAGACTGAAATTACAGTCACCTTGCATTCACCTCTCAATAGGTTCATGATTGCAGGAAGTAGGTGTGCTCAGTGTCCAAATGGACGATGATTAATGACCCAGTGGGAAGAAACAGCAAGTGACCATTCTCCAACAGCTCGTATTCCACCAAACAGAGGCGTGTATTGTATTTTCAACCTTACCTTATCTTGTGCTTGAAAAGATGTGGGTAAAAAAGTTGTGTGCCACTGTGAAGCGCTTGCATCTACTTGACGTGCCTGTATCTGCAAAATGATGCGTTTCTGCCCGAGCATTGGAGGGTGTACCGAGATAATTCTGTGTGCAAACATCACTACCATGTCACTGCGATTAGATTGATTGCACCGAGTGTGACCATCAATAACGCTAATGTGTCTGTTTCCGAAATCTGATCTACCTTTTTTAATGACTGCATTGCATGACTAAATTAGTGCTGGTAATCAATCACACGTCAATTTGTAATAAATGTAACAGCAACACCGGTGACAGCTACTTTAAATGACAAGGTCTAAACTATCTGTGTGTTTATGCGTGAAGCTTGTATCCACAGGCAAATATTGCTGAATGCCTGTGGCTTGCACTGAGATCAAGGATTGTGCTGTTGTCAGGTAACTTTTGAAGGTGTGTTTCTTGGGCCTTTTTATATGAAGTAGCCTGTGTGCTCATATCATAAAAAAAACTATAAAGAGATTCAACAGAAAAATGCAACACATTTTCTTTTCCTCCACAAACAACAGGGATGTGTTTGTTGTAAAGGCAGATCCCCGGTGGATGAGCAGCATGGTGTATCTTCAGCAGTAACTCACCGACGGGGCTGGCTTCCCTCCTTTTGCAGTGCAGACAAGAGTGAAATTCTGGGCTTGGTATCGACTGAATGGGGCCGGAGTGTTCTCTGCCACCACTGAAATGTTGTTTGGAGGCGCTGTGGAGGACAGAGGAAAGCTTTGTGAAACAAAATTACACAACATATGACAAACAGAAAAGCAACCTCGGATATTCTTAAAGTGCTAGAAAGTACCCGCCTTCACTTTCCCTTGCAATCCAGGAGTTATTTTGAAATGAAATTCAATGTTAGGGTTAGACACGTAGGTGGAGAGAACCTTGGCACAGCAAGAGCAAGGAGGAGAGAGCAGACAAACAGCAATGCTGCTGTGCCCTGACTTTTAAAATGATACCGACTAAAACAAATGTGACGACCCGCTTTATCTGTCTGCTATATTCAAAAGAAAGCAAGAAGCTGCTTAGAGAATCTCCACTTAAAATGGCAACAGTATGGTTGGGACAATATATTGTAAATTCCCCGGGGCTCATGTGAGTCAGATGAGGCTGATAAGGTGGAAAATCTCATACATATCATATCACTAACCTTCCATCTGTGTATCTCTAGGGATTCCAGCAAGTATGTCATGGCAGCGTAAAGGGAAAACATTCTAGCAAGACTTTGCAGAATTATAGAGGAGCACTGGGAGCACAAGGAGGTAATAAATGGAAATCTCCCACATCCCCCAGAAAAATCAGCTGTTCAACATGCAGTTCTCTACTCCTTGTATTGTGTCTTAAAGAATATGAAGACGGAGCGACCATATTTTAGCTGAATTATAGGGAAATATCAACAAGCACGTTTTTTCTGACAAAACTGCAGCAGATGATGGCCAAAACACAAGGTCAACTTGAATCTTCATAAAGGATTCTGGGTAATTAAGGCCGTTTTTACAACATTCAGTGGATTTTAGATTTTTTTTTCTGTCTACCTATACGTCTATTCATGAGGCTGGGCCAATTTTCCCTTATAGATTCAACAGTGGAGTGTTTAAGGCAGTGTTGGAGAGTGGTGATCTACATGAGCATAAACCAGTCATTTAATTACATTTCACAGTAGCTTGCTGCATTTATATTGACCAAATGATTAAAGCAGTTAAATTACTTTTTTACCATTTATTTTGTGTTGATATCTTAAATTACAACAATATTTTGGGCCATAAAAGGAAAGGAATGAGTTTTTATTATACCATTATGTCTCCACTACAATTTTGACCATCTGGAGGTCGGCCCAGGTAACGCGTTCATCAGGCACCAGACTTTATTAGGAACAGTGTTGAATAAGAACTTTGTCATACAGCCTAAACAAGAGATTCTGCTCTGACAAGTGAAATGAGGCACATTATTTAGAAATATGTTGAAGCTATTCCTACTAGAGTTTGACCAATAGTGGATTTTAAAAGGCCAATATAATAATAATAGTTATATAGCTCACATAACATTGTTGGACATGAATAATCCTTGACTTTATTAGAAACTGGATCACTGTTGAACTAAACATCTAAGTCACAGTAATTACTACTAAGTTAAAGAAAATGTTGAAAAATGTGCCTATCTCTGATTGTTAATCAGAGTGAAAAAGAATCCGGGATCCGCCCCTTTAGCCGGACCCTCGCCAACATGTAATGGGGTCTGTTCGGACCCAAGACCCATCCTACCAAGTCTGTGGAAATCCGTTCGGTAGGTTTTGTGTAACCCTGCTGACAAACCAACAGATGAAAAAAATTAATCTGCATAATTAAACATCAAATTCAAAGTCATAAATACCTAATATATAAATATGGAACATATGAAGCTAACCACGAAAAACTTTGGTTATTAGTTTCTCTCAAAATTTTCTCTCTTAAAAAACGTCTGGTGAAGGCTTCACAATATTGACCACTATCGCAACTGAGTAGTCACTAGTCAGGAACAAATAATAATCCTTTTCATTTCGTCCATGTGGACAGACCAGATGGAAATGTTTTGTCTGGGACAGGTTTATGTCTCTTGGGGTATCCAGGAAACTAGATTGTCAGCTCATTTGTGAAAATTATCTGGTTATATTTAACTTTGCCAAGAAGGTTATGTTTTCACAGGCATCTGTTTGTTTGTTTGTCTTTTAGCAGGAATACACAAAGACGACTTGATGCATTTTCATGAAACCTGGTGGGATGGTTGGACATGGAGCAGTGAAGAGCCTTTCCTATTATGAAGTGTAACTGGATAGAGGGGAAGATCTATTTTTTCACTTCCTTTAACATCGCCAGGTAGGACATTTTGGGACGCTTTCATATATTAAACATCGACTACCTGACAGATTTTATAAAATGCACCAAGGAAGAACCCAGGAAACCTATTTTATTAGTTATAACTAGACTTTGGATCATTTGGTATGTGCTCTACTGAGGACCCTTATAGTGTTTGATGTTTAGACTATAGACTATAGACTATAGTTTCATATATTAGGTGGCAATTAGTGGACATTTTCTGCAATAAACTCAATTAAGTGGCATTTCTTGCTAGGATATCACTTTTAGATTTTTTTTAAACACATTTACATTATCAACTTGATTATCAATTACAATGTAGTTTGAACTATTTTTTTCTGAGTAGCTTTAGTTAAACAGACTACATTTTTCCCCAGGGTGTCATTGCTGTAGTTCAATTAATTCCAGTGTGACACAACTGGTAGCTTGAAAAGCTTTGTTTTTGTAAAAACCTGTCAAGGACTGTGAAGAATCCTCAAGAAGTTAATATTTGTGAATCCATCAGTCAATGCTTCAAGATAGCTAAGACAAGAAGCAAGGTCATACAGGGATCAGTTCCTGTTTTATGTGTCACTTGATGCATAAATATCCAGCGGTTTTAAACAGACATGCCACAATCAGTAATTGATTTAAAGTGTGGGTGGGGGTTGGTGGGGATCTAGCTGGCCTGGGTGCCTCTATGTTTCCACACCTCTTAATTGCTTATTGATGGAATTCATATGGTAGTCAATTAACCTTAGAGCACTCCATTAGCTTACTGACAAGCCTATCTCAGCCTGGCGTATGATAAGCTGTCAGAGGTGTCTGTTCACAACCAATCATGCTCAAGTGCTTGATACAGACGTGGTGTCAAGTGTTGAAGTGCCTCTAGAACGCTGAGGATGTTCCAAAATGCAGAGCTCATAACCAGACAAAAAAAAATGTAACTTTATGGATTGATAATATCGACTGCTCTATTCCATAAAACAGCATTATATGACTAGAATCCAGTAAATATATTTCTAAAACCATCATATATTTTTTCTCATCTGCAAAGTGCTTCCAGTGCTGCTCTACTGCGCCGTTAAAAATTATGATTCATTTTCAGAATACTAGCAGCTGTAGAGTATCGGAGCGAACTGCAGGGAATTTTATCGCACCAAACCACACACATCTCATTAAGAAAAAGTTAATGTCATGAAATTCCATTTTATGAGATGTAAAATTATTTATGTCAAATTGCAAGTTTCCACTTGAGTCATAAATGCTGAGAGTCCCCTGACAAGCACTTATCCAAATCAGCTTTGGATAAGTGCTTGAAGACGCTTTGTTTAGTTTGAGTAAAGCAGAGCGGACTAGTGTGTACACATCCAACAGTGATGCAGGTGCAAGACGAAAAAGAAGACGATCTACCTGATCAAAATGTTGCTTTTGTTGTAAGAGAGATTGAAGGTAATTTCTGGGAGTTTAACAGTGTGCAGAAATCAATTTTTTTGCACTTATTTTGCATAAAACCACTAACACAACCTGTCAGTCAAGTTCAGGAACCTCATTTGTAAAGATTGCTGCGCATCAGAAAAGTAGCACCAGTGGGCGAACGTCGGTATTTATAGAGAATTTCTACGCAGAAAAAGGCGCAGATTTCTACGCATACTTTCCCCCTGCTGTAGAGCTCACAGCAAGTTTTTCAGAGACGGGAATCAGTGAGACCCGATGGTTGTATCACAAAATACAGCTCAGTCAGAAGTAAAAACACAGATGAATGTAAAACACACATCAGTACATACATATTTCATAGGCCTGACTCTGGTAGTGGATATAGTCTATATTTATTTGTTAGAGCCTAAATA
Source organism: Chaunax sp. Z400 (assembly GCA_037577475.1). NCBI lineage: Eukaryota > Metazoa > Chordata > Actinopteri > Lophiiformes > Chaunacidae > Chaunax > Chaunax sp. Z400. Next base: position 27,119,994 of record CM075185.1, read on the forward strand.
TATAAATATGTAAATTTAATTTAATGTAATGTAATTGTTTGCATGCAGATATGGTGGAATTATTTAAGGATTGTTTATGTTGTTACATTTTTAATTGATTGTCAGCATTGTGGATCGATCGGTCGGGAGGTGAGACTTTTCCTCTGTGTGTCAAACAGTTTCTGACCTCAGTAAAAATGTAATTTTTGAAAGGCTAAAACCAACAAATATGGAGAGAAGCAGAATATTTCATTAGATAAAACATGTTTTGAATTTTGGGAATGATTACATCTATCTTTTTTCAATACTTTTGCACTTTACAACAGTGGGAATGTTCGGAAAAAAATACATTCACCACTGAAATCTAATCCTATATTAGGCCTGTTATTTTCATCGCTCACATATCTTATCATGAGGCTAAAAAACTGGACTAAAACACATTGATTGTGCCAATCATGATATTGAAATCACCTTAGTGCCAATCTCAGTGGCTATAAATAGTGCTCATGTGCACTAAAACATCAGTATATTCACGAGCGATTTAGCATTGACCATTTATGCATGATTGTGGGACGACACTGGGAGGAGTAGTGGGAGGACACTGGGAGGAGACCATGCCCGCACAATTCACTGCAGGTGGGTATTTATGATGAGAAGACTGCGTACAGGTGTGCGCTGCACGGTTTTATAGATCTGGATATTTTCTTATGTAAGTACATTCTGAGTTCTGTGAGTACGCAATGTTTTAGGTTTGCTAAATGTTTTATAAATGCTCTGTTTTATAAATGCTCAGTTTTATAAATGAGGCCCCTGGAGAGCTAAACACAGTTCATGCTGTTCTTTTCAGCCTTGTAGGTGGGCGTCCACCTCTAATGGGAGTCAAAGCCAAAGACAACAATAAGCCTTGGTGAAGTATTTGACATGATTAAAACCAAATTGTCTGTTCAGAGCACAAACACAACAACAATGTAAAAGCTCAAGATGGTTGCCTGTGGACCCGGAGCCTTCCATACCTTATTTAATTACAGCTCTCTCCTCACCAACTTTTTTTAAAGATGTCTTTTGGGTGTGCTAAATGGTCTGCCTCTCATTGCACACATACTGAGACATGCATACCAATCATCACCAAGAACAACAGATCAATGATTACATTCCTCTCTTGACAAGGTTACTGTCTAGTATGTTGATGCTGACATCATGTGCATACAAAACAGGGAGCAATCAAAATGTAAAAAAAGCACCAAAAGTTTGCTCAACAATACAGTCTCAGGGTAAAAATATCTAAAGCGAAGAAACTTGAAGAAAAGATAAAAATTCCAATATCTTTGACATTAGTCTGGAGGTTTCTCTAAAAACTCAAATGATTCAAGTTTAAAAATTCCAAATTCTCTCTGCGCTCTTCACTCCCTTTACATAATGTAAACTGCAGCTGCATAGTCTACCAAACAGTATTTCTGCTGTGTGTGCCTGGCATTCTGATTCCCACACACGTTTATTTATTCATTCCTCAGAACTGATCAAAATATTTTTGGCATAAAACAGCCTAAAAACAGCTCTTATTCTCTGACTTCAGTGAGTCCAATTTTGGTAATTTTCACGTTTTCACTTGGCATTGTTCTCTTGAGGTTGTGTAATTTTGCCAAACTCTTTCAAAGGTTATTGCAGTAAAACTCTATCAATATCATCTTAAATATTGTCCTTTAAAGATACAAAAAACAACTTGGTCTAAAAGAGAAAAACGTGAAATCCCTTCGTCCAGCTCTGCCAACAATGTACTTTATACACTGCTAGGTTCCATATCATATGAATGCAGATGCTGAATATAAAAACAGAACACTGCAAATGTGTGCAAATGAGAGACTTGCAGTCTCCTGAGCCATTCCTTCTTCCATCCATCAGACTGCATTTGCACACCGATGCATTAAAAGCTACATCAATAATGATCTCTAATGACCTCGATTTGCCATTTCCCACCAACTTATATGCTCGAGCGCCATTATCTCTTTTTTTTTTTTAAGAAAAAAAAAACTGTAAATGGGAATGCTGAATTCGCAGAACAAGAGCAAGTTAAATGCTCCCAGGAGAATGCTTTCCACGGCCTCATAATTAAGGGATTTAGAGCTCTGGAGACAGCTGTACTCACAAGAAATACTCCCAACATCCCCTTGTACTAAGCACCCTGACCTCAAGTTCACATCTCTGGGGGTTTATTTATAGTGGAGGAGGGTTCTGTGAGTGTGGGGAGGGTGGCACCAAGGTCACTTTCACTGGCAGTAATTCAATGATAAGTATTTGATGAAGCTTTGCTTTTTTATCGTGAGTCCAAGGGTCCCAAAGACATAGGCATGAATTTTTAATGATTTCATCAAGTTAATTGTTAAAGCTGAAAACTTCTCAGTGCAATCTTATTAAAACCACTAGAGGATTAATTCTTGACAAACATTCATGTCAGGCACAGAACCGATGACATTTTCCACTTTGTGTCAACAGGCATTATTTGGAAACTCTAAACTGAAGATAGGTGTGCTGTGTGCAGGGCGTACCATGCCTCTCACCCAATGCATACTGGGATAGGCTTTGACCCCCACATAAACATTAGTCTTGAATCTATGATGTCATGAATGACATCATAGATTTAGTGTCAGTTGATATCTACACGTGAAAGCAGGCGTATCTAAGCAGCAGCTAATCTATGTCCCAAAATTAAACTTAATTAAAATAACAATCATGAGAGGAACATTAGTTCAATCATTTAGCTAATGTTTTCAGTTTCAGACAGCTAGCGATCGCATGCTGTTGTTGCTTTTTCCTTTGTTTACTGATATTGGCTTTTGTGCACGACCTGAGCTTGAGTTTCCGACTATCCTATGAATGCCACTGAGTGGCAAAAAGAACATTGGTTATGAACTGGTTCTGCCAATGTTCTGAACATTGGCATTGCAAAAATTTGTTTATAATAAAGCTTTTCACAATTAATAAGGAACAAGCAGAATTGACTTCTCTGAACCAAGCACATTAAATACAGGGAGAGCCATACTCATATTGTGGATACAGGGTTTCATGTATATTTTTAATGTACATGTTTCAAACTATATTGAAAGAGGGCCTCGAGGTGGCACAGTGTCATTGGTATTCGAATATTGAAATAGGAGAAATTCTGTTGAAAATGGAAATAATAGAAGAGACAAAATGAGTGCACTCCAAAGAACTGTCTGATATATAGTTCTCTATCGTATAGAGGCTATAGCTCCACATTTGCACTACGTGGTACTGGCTCTACTCTACTCAACTCTACTCGCCCTTTTTGGTTTTCCATTAGGTAAAAAGTATGTGGTACCTAGTACTACTTTTTTTAGTATCACTTACGTTGCGGTTCCAACAGGGCTGAGCAGGTACTAAAAGGTCATGTGAAACATTGCAGACCACTGATTGGTTAGTGCATCATCAATGCCCAGCATGTACAGAATATCCTGCACAGCACAAACCCGTGGACTGCCATATTTAAACAGTAAAGTTGCTTTAGCTGTAACTTTTTTATTGTGGCCGCCATATTGAGGAGTTGCAGATGTTCCTGTCGTTGATAGCTGATGAGAGGATCATGAGAGGACTACACCACAGGCCACAAAAAAAAGAAAGAAAAAGAATTACGGCTGCTAAAGTAGCTTGGCTGTTTTAGTGTGGCGGACATTGATTTGTGCTGTGCAGAATATTCTGTTTGTGCCGGGCATTGACCAATCAGTGGTCCATAACATTTCACGTGACCTTTCAGTACCTTCTCAGCTCTCTTGGAACTGCAACAGAGGTGGTACTAAAAAAGTAGTACCGGTTACTTCTTCCCTAATGGAAAATCAAAAAAGATGAGTAGAGTTGAGTAGAGTAGAGCTGGTACTACATAGTGGGAATGGAGCTAAAGTCTTTATAAGGCTCCGATGCGTTGTTGTGATTAATGTCGTGATTTTCAGATCTCCACACTGAGTAGTCAAGACATGGTGTTGAAACAAGTTATAGTGAAAGACAAATGCAATGAGAATCTGCAATCCACTTAAGAGCTAGGAGAACTGTGGGTATAATGTAACCTGCAGTTTTTGGCCCAATAACAACTATATGCGGAAACACACACACAAGCTCAGCCTTCACTTTGCTGTGTTTCAGTTATTGTCCCTCCCTGATTATTCCTCAATTTCTCTCTGTGTGAGAGTCTCTGGACAGTAACATGAATTAGAAGAAGGCACGCCCACAGAAGACGGGCATGATAAAGACTGAGAGGAGGAAAGAGGCAGAGAAAAAGAGAGGGCACTGTGTGTCCAGCCAGGGCCGTAACCATGCCGTGGTGAGCCGGGAGGTTCCAGTGCCCGGGATGACCTGCTCGAACCAAGGAGGCCAGATGCCTTTTGTTTAAAGCCAGATTAGCTCTAAGCAGTATCTTGCCATACAGCGGCAATGGGCAGTGTCCTGCCAAGTTAGGGGTTTGCAAATATTGTACATTATATACAGTATAGTTCCTTTGTCGCATGGGGGAGCAGTGGAGATTGTTTTGGGGTTCTGTGACGACACTGATTCTGGTACTTCACAAGGTGTCTGAGTCCATGAACATAAAAATCCCCATGCATGTGGAATATGCAGCTGGGTGGAGACATAGTCTCTTTACTCAGAGAACAGTGATTACAATGTAACCTACAGATCTGTAACAATAGCCAGAGAGAGAAAACAGATGGAGGGAGAGGAGAGGCTGCAAACAGCATGTGTTCAGATGATTGCATTTTGCAATTTTCTGTCTTTGGCCACAAGTAGCAGAATATTTTTATTAACCTTTTAGAGAGACTTTTCTTTTTGATTTCCTCTCCACGCAGGGTCAGAGTTCAGTGCCAGCTCCAAAGCAGCATCGCTTGAGTTGCCCTTGTGATGATAATGCTAAGTGACACAGATGCTTGAACCTGTTTATTCCAGATAAAAAAAACACTCCAACTATACCACACAGCCACTTCATCTTGGTTCACTTAACGTGTCTGGTAGTAACACATAAGGTCCTTTTGTCCTTTACGATGTACAAGTCACTCAGGTCACTACAAGGCTGTCCACCAATGCCAGCAAGAAAAATACACGTGTCATTGGTGTACTGTTTAATTAAGGGTTTAAAGTATGAACATACCATTTGTGAAGGGACACATTATGTAACTTTGCTGCTCTTTTGAAATTGGTTGTAAAAACAGAGGCTAAGCAAGACTTAAAACATGAAGAGTAAAAACAGAAATGTCTGTGCTGCATTACTGCGAATTAAGCAATTTAAAAATAGTCATTTAATTGACTCTTTAACCTAATATCCATCCCAGCGGAGTCTGGAGTTAAAGTTAAAAAAGGTCGATTCCTGAGTCCTATGATCTTAACTTATCTTTTAGGCTTGAGGATATGATTCTGGCATCTAAAAAAATCTAAACAAAAATCGACACTGCCAGTTCTTGGCAATGTGTGCACCATATGCCACACTGCTGCGTCATTTCTCCAAGACTAAGACAGAGAAACAGGAGTTATTTCTTGTAAAGGTGAAAAACATAGTTACCTACATTCCAGACTGAGATAAGTGGAGTGAAACGTAATATTATTTTGGAGAAGTTGGACAGGCTGTGATTATGGCAATGGGGTAGTTAGAAGCCAGCTTGACAAAAAAAAGAAAAAGAAAAAAAGTCCTCTCATGAGGGAAAGTGGACATGTTGAAATGAGCACTGGCATGAGTCCCTACTACCTAGGTCTGCTCCTTTTGACAGCCTTTCTTCCCTGGCATGAGCAGCACTATGAGATAAAAGACACTGAAATGCGTTTTAATCATTTTCCTATTGTGTTTTTAGCATTTGCATTTGCACTCCACCCTGTTAATTTGCATGGGTTATTACAGTGCTGTCAGCTCGTATCGCATCTTCCCGCCCCAGCCAACCAGCCAGCGGTCGCTGGTTGCACATAGAGGGGGAGTTTGGTGGCTGTCAGGAAGAAAAAGGGGATGAAAGAGAGACAAAAGCTTGTGTCATATTGAACAAGTTACCCACTTCCGAAGCCCATTAATCATACTGATGTTGCAGCAAGCACTTATACTACATGCCAGTGCGCTTTATTCTGTCTGCATGTTATGAGATGGAGAAATGCATTTTAGCGTTTGTGGAAGCATTCATTGATGCATTATTGAGAAATAACTTTCCAGCAAGTGGCCTTCCCTTGAGGGGCCTCAATATTGTTGTCTAGCATTGAGAGATATGCAGTACTCACAAATCCTTAATGTACAGCACTATTCAGAGCCATCCACATCCACAAAAAAAGGTCACAGGTTGGCGTAGCTTTTATTAAAAAATAGGAGCAAAATGACAAAAAAATTTTTGCAATCTAGAGGGAACGATTTGGGAGCTTAAGCACAATCGTGCTTTTTCCTGTTTTTGCTCTGTTCCCATATGATAGGAAATATCATATGCCATTGCTGTATATGGCTTCCCCCCTGTGTCTCCCCAGGCTGCCGCTCTCAGAGGGTAAACCAGACTTGGACTTACAGCTTTGTGTCTATAATGAGGACAAGGGGGACAGAAGAGAGGATATTGCCAACACAGTTTGGTTGAGACAGGACGAAGAGATGCTTTTTTAGTCTCACCCAAATCACAGAGGGTGGCAGATGGAACTCATATCCTATCCAGTCCAGCATTAATTATGCTGTGACTGGCACCCTTGTCCCTAAAGTCCATTTCTTGCTTAAGGGCAGGGATTTATGGTTGGCAATCTGTTACAATTTGGCCCCTGTACCTCCAGCTGTCTCCGGCCTCACCCACCCTCCTTTTGGCAGCTTGGAAATTCACAAGGCACTGACATGGATGCACCCTTAACTTCTCAAGTGCCTCAGGTGTAACAGATAAATTTCTCCTGGTGGTGATGTTTCTTTTTTGCCTTTTATATGACACCTAATTTACAGACCAACGAGTTAAAATGAGGCTGTAAAGCTCTATGAGGCCAAAGAGAGTCACTTGAGGTAGTGAAATATCTATAGTTCAATTCTCAGTTCTGGCCCTGGACCATATGATCAATCCCCAAAAACGCTTTTGAGAGCATCTACATCAAATGCCTACAGCCAGATGGCCACAAATGTCGATATAGTATACAAAGCATTCAGGGACAGGGAGGCGAGAGTTGTTGATGGGGCATTTATGGTTCAAAGGTTTCTCTTTTTACAATTGGCAAACACAATAGATGAACTCTATCTGGACATGCTTAACTTGTTCTTTACACTGGTTTACGTTTATTTTTTACTTTAGTTTGAATTCAATCTGTCCATCAAAGAGTAAAAGTTGGTACACTGATGAAATATTTGAACATATTTCAACCTTTGACATCATTTTAAAGCCTCCTGTACTTTGATTGCACAATTCAGAGATGTGCCATTTGATTGAATGAGACAGCTGCATATTTAGGAGGCACACTCCTAAACCATTTATGAGGATCCTCTCACTCCTCAGAAAGTCTGGAACAAAAATTGAAATTGCCATCACTTTGGCACACAGCACAAAAGCAACAATTTCCTCAGCAATTAAACACATCCCAGAGCCATCAACTGACATGATATATCTATTTTAGAATGATGATGATATGATGTCTTTCTTCTCTTACTTTTTATCACTGAAATAAAGGGCTACAGAAAAAATATGTTTTTAATACTAATACAGAGGCTGGTTATCTCTACCAAAGGTGGTGGAGGAGGTAATCAGAAATTTTACTTAAATGCACAGTATGTCTTTTCTGCAGCCACAGGTCTCTCAGTCAAAATGATGAAAACAAAAGATGTAATTTGATGATGATTTAAAGTAGTGTGGGATCATGGGATGATTTGCCCTCTTCATTCTTAAAAAAAACTATTGCAATGAAAATCTGAACAGCCCAAACCTAAACCCCATTAAAAACCTGTGAGGCTGGTTGAGTGAAAGCTTGAATACTTTACAGACTCAGCAACAACTCCGGGCAGCTCCAACTCAAGAATGGGCCGCAATCCCACTTTATGACATCATCTGGAGGTTGTGCCAGTCCATGAGGGGGAGGATTACTGCTGTAATTAATGCTGATGGGGGGAAAAGTAATTACTAATTGTGTAAAATGTTGTATACTCTGTTTCTGGTGTTGTTTTTATCATGTCTCTTTGTTTTTGTTTCTTAAGATAATTAAGACAATTAGAAAATAATAAGGAACAAAATATGTTATTTTAATATGACACAAACTACCTAAGCAAATTTGCAAGGAAACAAAGTGGTGTGTTTTTAAATTCCTCGAGTATACTTTCAATCTGCATTCTTCCTAATGGCCACCAGGGGCAACTCCACCTGGTTTCAAATACAGTAGAGGTCTGATAGTATATTACCTCATGAGAAAATCTCATACTTCTCACTTGATTTATTAGCTCAGTAAACAGTTTCCTAATAGGTTTATGGTCTCCATTGCTAGCATCAAGTCTTCTTCAATATGACCTGATTTTCAATTTGTAAGTTATGGTCCCGTTTATAGAAAACTAGACAATAAAATGGCTAATGTTTAAGGGTGTGGCGACCTTGCGATTCACCGGTGGCTAGCACCGTGTGCCCTCTGGCTCTCAGTCAGATCCAATCATGATAGAGACATAGTGATGCGGTTTGGCAGTGGTTCAAGAGGTAGAGCGGCTGACCACTAATCAGGAGGTCAGCGGTTTGATCCCCAGCCCAAACTCACAGGGTTAACACAGAGGGTAATCATGTTAATATTATATATTATATATATGATTGATATATTGATTGCTAATTGATATCGGCCTTCTGTAGGTGAACATTTATGCACTTGACAGTGAGTTGTGAGAGTAGCAATTTAAAATTAAAAAAATCTCTGTAGGCATCCTCTGTGATTCATTCTGTCTCAGACTTTCACACATTTAGCATTTAGCTCTGCCCACAGCTCATACTGCACAATGTAACAGGTATATTTTACAGATGTGAGAAAATGTAGCTTATATGATGATAGGTTTGTACACTTACATGTTTCTACACAGTAAATTCTTAAAGCAGACTGCAGTAAAGAAATTTGGCAGTTGCTACTGCATTATGTTGTCAGTCTCACAGCACACAGAAACCAAGAGTTTTATGGAAAAAAATGAAAGAGAGGCATTGTGTTGAAATACTTTTCTTTTTTGGAAAGACTGAAATCAGACTTCAGCTTTCTTGCTTATTGGGACATTTTCTCTTTAGTCCTGTGTTTTCCCTTGTTTTGGCAGCCAAGATTCAGCCTACTACAAACTTCAACTTTACAAACTCAAACAAGCTCCATCTGGCCATTAGAACTTATTCACAAGTTTTTTGGGTAGTACAAAATGGCCAAAAAGTGCCCAGAAGCCATAATATACTAATTGGCCACAAAGTCACATTATTACAGTGATATACTGGATATATAAATGATCTATTTCAGCATATCTGTCAAATCGTGACCTCATTTTGCTTCAATGAGCAATTTCCAAAGAGTGTGCCAATGCTTCTTTTGAAATATTTATGTCAAGGGAAGTAAGACATGATATGTCAAAAAAATCATTTAGCCACTCAAAGGTGATGCAAATTTTTAGCTTTTTATTGTATGTTATAACATGGAAAACTGTAAAAACCCTGACACAAATCATTTAGTTCCTTCAAAAAAGCCATATACACACTATCATTGGTTGCAAAATCCAAATCAGTAAATCACAATATAGAAATTTATATGTCTAGTATTCTTTATAAAGCCATGATGTTACAGATTTTGGTTTGGTAGATGGAACCGTGGCAGCCAGTATCGCTGGGCCTCCCAGGAGAAACAAGACCCAGGTTTATAGAAACAAGCCCAAAAAACAAATCTGCTCTTAAAACAAGCCCAAAACAAGCGACCTTACCAACCACAATGTGTGTGAGAGGACACTCCATCAATTTATATATAAGAATCTATTTTTCATTTCTGAAACAACCATTATAGAACGTGTATTATCATTTTTCTTTCGTACCCAATTATGTAAAGCATCCCTGGGTCTCTTGAAAGGCGCTATATAAATTTAAGTTATTATTTTATTATTATTATTATTATGATACTTTTCAAATCTGATTCTAAAACGTTCAAATTTTCAATGTAGAGATGTCATTATTTACCCACCACAGTTGGTATTTAAAATAAGCGACACACACTGGTGGATTGCTCAGACTGTGTGAAAAGAAACAGAGTGTACAAACTATCATATTAATTCTTGCTGTGAAATGTGTTGACCAGGGTCACCATCTTGCTCTGGCCTTGCCACATCTGGACTGTGAAGCCTTTTGGCACAAAAGATACACCTATTTTAACCTTTTGTCATCAAAGGGACTTTTAACAGCTACAAGGAGGCCAGCTCAGTAGAGCTGTTTGGGTCCTACAACTACTGGTAGGCTGCTAATGTACACTATGTTCAGCAAACCGAGGCACAGAGGCTACAACATGCATGAAAGAAGGCATTATGAAAAAACAGAAAAGTTTAAAGTGAAAACCAATCCTTCAGAGATGACTGGACAGAAAAGTATGTATTTTTCCTACCAGCAACAATCTCTAGAGGCCGTTGTGCCTCATTTGTCTGTTGCAGTGATCAAAAGTGGAAATACTGAACCCTATAATGAAGCTAGATGCAGACCCTTAACTTACCCGCAGAAGTATGAGGTAAGAACACGGAAAGTAAATGAGCTCAAAGCCCAGTATGAGCGATCTATAGAAAGAGACAATGCATGTGAGTGAACATATGAATGAGTCATGATATTTGATTGTTTTTTTTTAAATATAAGAAGTTTGTGCGTTCATCTTACATGATTGTTATACTTCTAATTCAGCCTAAAAGAGCACGTTATTAAGTTCTCCTTTGAGGATGTTGTTTGTATGGACCGAAAAGAACTAATTTAAGAGAGAGAGGGAGACATATATATACATATATATATATATATATATATATATATATATATATATATATATGTATATACAGTATATATATAATATGTATGCAGGGCAGGAGAAGCATTGACAGGCAGAGGTAGAGATGGGAAATTGTTGCAGCTTAAATTGACTACGAAATTGGAAGGGTGCCGACGATTGAGGAGAATGAGGCATGTCATGTGCATATGTGTGTACAGCCGTGCTGCTCGAGTTAACCACTTAAACTAGCTCACAGGCTTCCCTCCATTAACTTAAAGATAACATGTGTCTTGGATTTTGTGTCTGCAAACCTGGTGTTCAAATCCATCCGTGATCCGATCACAAGCGGACAGTTCTGAGTCCATCAGCTCAGAGTCGAGGAGGCGACTCCACATTTGTGTTCACGTGTCATAATCTGATTGATCGGATCTAACATCCACCACTTGGTATGGAAATATAACTGCATATCTGAGACAAACAAACACAAAGCTTTTAACACAAAGAAATACGGTAGCAAACTACTGTATATAACATTTGCTGAATTTACACATATAATTAATAATTTGTCATAGAAGACTTTTCACAAAGTTTACAATATCTTTCCTAACTCAGCAACTCACAAAACAGAGATTTTTTTAAGGGAGTCTGGGGTCTTTCCCCACGGCCTATACTGTTTACTGTATTTGTAAAATTTGACATGTTTAACATCAATAAAATGTTGTCTTCTTTCATAAATTTGGTGTAAATGGTGAAATTAGGTGAAACAGTGTGTTCAATCAGCTACTAAATGTACAGTGATACTTTGACAAAATGTGACAAAAGTTTCTTTTTTGTTTCTCCTGACTCAACGACTCTCAAAGTTGCATGTTTTTTCAGTGAGTCTGGGATTATTGAGGTTAGTAGTTCAGTGTTGAAATCACTTAAAATTGGAAATAGGTGCAGAAACATCTGCTGTTTTACCTTGGCTGGTAAAAGAGACCAAACACATCATTTGCATTACAACCTAAAGGAAATCAGACAGTGTGTAATCCGTTATGTCTGTTGTTGTAACGTCTCGTTTCACAGAGAATGTCAGTTGAGTAGGTGGTCCAGTGTGAGCCGGGACACATTAGTGTGGGCACATTTGGGCTTAGACCTCCTCCAAATGTGATCTGAATGATCAGATCTCAAATGCATCTTCAATGCATCCTGGGTGCATTCACACCTGCACTTGGAGCTGTCTACTAATTATCGGAAAACTCAGGATGGATGTCAATACCAGGTCTGGACAGAGCCTAGATGCCTTGTTCTGCCGCATTCAAGTTTTATTTTCACCATATCTGTGCTGACTACAAGTAAGGACACTGCAAAAGCCCAACACAAAAGGCTTTTAACCTGGTTCATTAGTTAGATAATGGTAAGTGCTTGCTGAAAGAAATCTGATGAAAAAACTTAAGTGCAAAGTAGCTGCTAAATGTAATGTGCTCCCCATAGCACCAGTCCATTCCTTAGGGACGTGGGAAGAATGGGATGTTTGATGTGTGTAAGTTCACATATAAAGGAACAAAAAGGTTTATCAAGTGTGGATAATGTCCCTTGTGTTGCATTTGATTGATGGGTCCTTTCTGGTGAGTAATCCACCCTGAAAAGAGAGGGGAAATATAGCTGATGGCATGTTTCAGCACTGCTCATTAAAGTGTGCAGCACATTGAAGCTCTTAATGGGGTTGGGCATTTCATGCACAGTTGTAACATATGCTAAATTGTGTGAGTATAGAACAAAATGATGTAAGAGATGAGTTCTGCAGTAGTCATGTGTTAGTTGTAATAATCTCCTTGTGGTGCGATTCTATTGTGTCATACGTGTATTATTGAGGTAGAATATGTGACTTTATGTATGCTGTGGGACAAATGACTGTTGATGATTGATATTCATACTTGAGCTAAATGCAGAATTATCTTTCATAAGAATCAATAGAGAAAAAAATATTCCAATATTCTACCATGAATAATGTGACTAAAATAAAATAATGAATTAATTCTAAACTTTGTGGTAATTTATGATTTACTGTATGTCTGAAGCCTTTATACTGATAATACATTATATTAACCATATATGTGCAATGACAAGTGGAAAACTGTAAGTTTTGAGTGCACAGTTCATGGTTCATGGTTCATAAATGAGCACCAAAATTACAGTTCCTCCTCACCCGCCTCGTGTAAATGAACCTCCCACCTGGGCAATGTGCAAATATCCCAGAGGTGGGCAAAGATCATTTAAAGGTCAGAAAAATACCAAATGGTTGGTTGCATGTTGCAACACCACCAAGTCCACGATTCTTAAAGGCTCTAAAAACATATTTTCTTATTTAGTGTCTCGCCATGAGTGAATTTGTTTGTTTGAATCAATCAAACACACCCAAACAGAGCCAATGACACACAGCTTGACACACAATCCAATTTTATAGTCCTGTGTGCTACTCATTTATTTGTTTATTTCTTTTAATATAATATCAGGGATCGATAGTATATGGTATAGTATTTTCTGCTATGTAATATTCTAACCACATCTTAGTGTTTAGAACAGCCTATATTCAGTTATGTCCATTGAAAGGAGCATTTTTTGGTGCACCTGGATTTTCTCAACTTCATTATTGTGGTGCATCTATCAATATTTGCTGGTCCCAGCAAATATTATGACTGATATTCATAGTCCTCCTCAGAAAAAGATAAAATCCACAAACCAAAGTGGATTTAATTTCTCATAGGACTAAGCCTCGGCTATTGACCCAAGCACTTTCCTCTGCTGTGCCGTGTCATACGCCCGTTTTGATTATCTTATCTTGTGGTTTGTTTGTCTGTGTCAGAGGCGATTATATGAGGCGCCACTACAATTCAAATTGGAAGCTCAAGATAAATACACCCTATTTAAAGTGTATTATACTGAGGAAAGGTTTGATGACGATGGTTTTGTCAAACAGCACAAAATATGAAAAATTAGTTTGCACAATTGGTTGAAATGTTGTTGTTTTTCCATCAAAAAAGAAAACCAATGATTGAATTCCTTTAACACCTGACATTATGACAGCCAGAAAATCAAGAAATGTATACAATACCAGAAATAGCTCTAAGAGACAACGAGGTGTGAATGAATGAATGAATGCATGAATGAATGCATGCATGCATAATGAATCAGTCATAAACCTCATGCGATCTCAGCATTTTCTTCATGTGATACAACTGTAAATCCACCATTAGCATGGAAATTACATTTCATTATTTCACGGTGACGTGTTACATCTCCAGTTGTGAAATATTCATGAAAGCATCGGCTCTGCTTTTGTAAAAAGAAAATATGTATGTATGCAGGGGCTGAAAACATATTTCACTGTCAAAATAAATTGAACTCTCTTGCTGCAGCTGCTCTTTTCAAACTAGAAGTGATACCTACCATGCCGGCCTTCCTTTGTGCCATAAAGCAAACCTTTTTAGCTTCTCACTTCTGAACATTTACCACTAACTTAATGTAATGCAAAGCTTCTAAAAAGGTATCCCCATAGCCAGAACTGAATATGTTTTAACACCAAACTAAATAAAATATCCTTGACATTTTCACTGTGCTAATGAAATGTCCCCTGCACATGTTTCTTATTTTTCTATTTTGACAATTAAATCTTTGAACATAGCAGTTCAGAGAATTAGTCATAACATCCCATGGCAGCTACTTCTGTCACATAACTGTGAAAATCCCATTTTCTACTTGAGCTACTTCATACTCAGCAGATTGGCAACCATTCTCAATTAAGTCTGAAGCTTTGCTTCAAGACATGGGGGAGTTTTGTTTCAAGGATGCCTTAAATTGCTAAACTAGTTGGAAATTTCAAGGATGATGACAGTCATTGAATTGACTGGCATTGTCACACTGAAAGATCAGGCTGAGAAATATGTGAAGCACTTTTGCATGTGACAAAATGAAAGCCTTGCTAAGAGGCATTGACGTATTTGAGCTTACATGGTCTATCCAATACAAGAATATGATTTTATGTATTATCTCATTCACTATGTAGTGAAACCAAAATAAAACGAGGGCAAAAAAGGGAATGGACTATAAAGTCATGGTCTGATGTTTTATTTATGTGTTGTGGCTCTTGTTAAAGGCAGGTTAAGCAATTTTGCCATGCTGCACTACACCTGCCTCTTCAGATTCTTTGTACTGTGATGCAGTTCTTAATATTCTCAGGCAAAGAGAGAAGAAGAGATGTTCCCCTCATCATGGGATGGCACAGACACAGAAGCAGACCACCACTGACCTCATGCCTGGTGTACACGCTGCATTCAATGGTCATGAATTTGCCTTCATATTAACAGCACATGTAGAGAGCCGCTTCAGACACATCACAGCGCTCTGCTGTCTGAGGTTCTCATTGTGGACCACAGCAGTTTCCCGTACAAAATGCCATAATTAGGATGACCAAATTGCTCTAATTCATTATGAGAAGTGCTTTGTTTAAGCCTATAGTATATGTTTAAGTATCTATTTGTGTTTTTGAATGCAAGCATCTCTCGGTATGTTGGTTTAATTTTCTTCTCAGATGTCTCATTTTCAAACTCAGAGAAGGTGTGGAAAAGTCCTGCTATTGACGGCCCCACTCAAACATTATTCAATATATGTCGAGTAGTTTAATAGATCCTTGCGAAGGCGTGACGTTTACTTTAGATTTTGTAAGGGGGAAAAAAATCGTTATTAGCCTGCCTTCTCACTCCAATATCACACAACGACAACACAACAGAGAGAACAGGTGGAGTCAGAAATGTTTTTTTTTTCTTCAGTCATGCCATTTGGTGACCAATAGTCAGCATAACGGATGGTGCTTCCTGGTCTGAAAGGTTTGAAAGTTTCTAAAACCTGCATTCTCTCTAAAGGCCAGCAGGTGTCTAGTTTCATGCAAGGCACAGCGATGCGTATCCCCCAACACCTTATCACCCAACATGGGCTTGCATGGCTCCAAAACAAAGAAACAATATAATATCATAATGTCATACTCAAGACTTTTAAACTGTTGTCCACAAACCAATGGGAGATGTTATATTTATTAAACCATCTATTTAAACAAGACACTTGAATTCCTTTATTTCAGGTTTTCAACTTGTTCTTCTTAATTATGACCTAAATTCAAGGTATAATCATACTTTGATTCAGGGTCTTTTCAAGACTCTCATTATCAATAGTCTTTGACCAAACCATGATTTCCCTTGTTGCTGGGACTGGCTAAATAAGGGCAGTGAATATTTTGCACTTGCTCATTATGAACATTTTGCGTTGTAGACACACCTGTGCCTCATCCTACAATCAAGTACCAGTTGTGTTTAACCCTGGTCTCAACCAACACTCGATGCCACATTGTATAGTCTGCCCCAGTGATAACGTTGCATTCACGCTCTTTATTATTAAGTTCCAATTGTGTGATTTTTCCCTGTGTTCACCTGTGTTTACTTGTGCTCTTGATCCTCATTTGACTCTACCAGCCAAGTAGCCTGCTACCTCCAACCAGTCGGTCTCTCCACGTCCAAAACTCAGCTCCACCAAGCCTCAAGATCATCTCAGCCACCGAGCACCTATACCACCACTGCAGTATCTTAAATAACGTGACCACTTCACATGTTTAATGCAAACCACATCTCCTCCAAATTATGATACGAGCAGCACTACATTTCCTATGAAATGCATTTGCAACTGCAGATTAATTGCATATATAATTGTTTTTTAGAAGATATGGTTTATCAAGACATGTTTGGAAACAGTCACCGAGTAATGTAACAACTTTCAGTAAATGCAAACAGCTAATTGAACACACTTATCAGTGTGAGTGAGACTGGAGTAAACAAATTCACTGAGGAACACAATGTTCATGAGCACCGTCATTTCTGTTCCTTATCAAGTCCAATTATCTGTAACTTAGACTCATCAAATCCAATCTTCTTCCCCTGATTGTCACTGTTGTTCCTCTTCTTATTCTTTATTTTGTTTATGATTTAGCATTTGCAATAGCATTACAGTTAATGCAATATGTATATGGTCTAAAACAAACAAGCAAACAAAGAAGCAATGTCTGCACAGGTCTCAACATTCTGGCATTTTTCCTGTCTCAAAACTACAGTGGAAAAAGCAATTAGCAGCACTTTCTGGGTGGCAGAATTTCCAATGGAATACAGTCTGTGATTCTTTAATCAAGCTGAGATGAGGAAAAATGACTGCTACAGATGAACTCATCTATATTTTAGCTGATGCTGTTCAATGAACTGTTTTAGATATAAAACCGCATACTTTGTAGGATTTAATAAATGCACCCCTGCTGCAGCCATAAGATACACAGAAGATATACAAACATGAATATATTCAAGGGTTAAGAAATACTAAAAGTTAACATTCTCTAATGTCTAACATCATTACATACCAGAGTCAGACATTTCCCCAAAAACTCTACGCCTTATCTGCGACTGTTCAAAAGTTTTATTGACAGAGGAATAAAAGAATTTTTAAATCTTTTCAATTTGCTACGGGGGGGGCTCTGTCCAGAAGGCAGCAGAAGCAGCACTCTGGAGGTTTTTGTTCCAACCACACTGATTCTTAAAGCAGAGCAGTGACGTGAGCTAATCAACAACTGACACTGTAACGTCTCACAGCGACATCTCAAACCCCGCTCACCATATTCTTGTCAGATGTGCAGATATAAAACACTCACAGTCGTCTGCCTGTCAGTGTGAGGGTTTGATTTATTTGCAGGTCAGTATTGGGGAGGTACAACATTTTCCATAGTCACTCAAGTGCAAAACTGTTGCTCCAGCATCTTTTTGTTCAAGAAAATAAAATTACACTACGATGGTAATTGAATTTGGCAAACGAAGTACTTTCAGAAAGAGTTCATTGACAATGGTTGGCAGGCTGACCCATAAAAACCATTGCCTGTGGCAGCTCCAGTCTAAAATGGATGATCAACTAGACAGCCGAGTAATTTGGCATTTCACATGTCTAAACTAAAACTGCACTGACGGACACTTCTGTACAAAACACAGCTGCAGTAAAAACTAAGATGGATTCTGAACTGTTTACCCCAAGAGCGATAGCTTGTTGTAAAGAGACTGATTCATTTAAGCCCAAAATGGTTGGGATTGGTGCTGTGAATACTCTGATTTCTTTCAGGCTTACAGCATCAAGTCACATGTATGACTAAAATAATATGATTTTTCAAAGAGCACGATGGCAAAGCTGTCAATACGCTGACACTGACATAAAACAGATTTTATCCTCCTTCTCTCTGTGGACTCAAACTTTCAAGTATGACACACTTCTGGCCACAACCCAGACAGTGATGTCAGGGCAGGCGTTTCACGTAAGCGTAACGATGGCTTTTATCAAGTGTTTATCAGTGATGTATCATTCATTACTTATCTATCTATCTATCTATATTTTTTTTAAGTTTAATCACACCCCCACTACAATCTCCAGAACAGGTGCTCGGGTGCTTCCTAATGCAACCACTAGGGGCTTACCACAACCAGACGTAGTGTTTTTTTTACGTGAAAACTGTCACAGAACAGTGATTAGAGTAGTGTAGTGTAGTGTAGTGTAGGGGGGGGGGAAACGGAGTCAAATTCCTTGTATGTGTACACATACTTGGCCAATAAAGCTGATTCTGATTCTGAATCTGAATCTGAGGTTATGACAGAGGATACACACTTACATCCATACCGGTATACATCTGGATGTAGTCCAAAAGTTTTAATTAAACACTATTAAAGACTATTAAAGACACTTAAAAGTGATGCACACATCCGGACGCGCTTGTTAAATCCATTTATTCAACTCAATAAAAAATTGGGAAAACAGCTAACTTTATAATCATAATGAGAAAGGTTACGTCAGAGGAAAGCGTTTCCCTTGGTCGGCCACCGTAAAAACATTCCAACACTACTGATAGGTAGCCGACTAGTCAGGTTAAGTCACAAACCGCGGCCAAAACATTTGCCATTTACCAATTTGCAGTGTATTCTAATATGTTGTGGTATTTGCAGTGTTTTCTAATGTGTTGTGGTATTTGCAGTGTTTTCTAATGTGTTGTAGTATTTGCAGTGTTTTCTAATGTGTTGTAGTATTTGCAGCGTTTTCTAATGTGTTGTAGTATTTGCAGTGTTTTCTAATGTGTTGTAGTATTTGCAGCGTTTTCTAATGTGTTGTAGTATTTGCAGCGTTTTCTAATGTGTTGTAGTATTTGCAGCATTTTCTAATGTGTTGTAGTATTTGCAGCGTTTTCTAATGTGTTGTAGTATTTGCAGCGTTTTCTAATGTGTTGTAGTATTTGCAGCGTTTTCTAATATGTTGTGGTATTTGCAGCGTTTTCTAATATGTTGTAGTATTTGCAGCGTTTCTAATATGTTGTGGTATTTGCAGAACATTCTCCAAATGCTGTGCATGTGTGATGAAGATGTTTTCTTAATTGGCCTGTATTTTGTCCATTTGCAGTGTTTTCTGAAGTTGCAACACGTCAGTATAGCTTATTTGATAAGAAATTCCAGAAAATGTCATAATATGTAATGCCATATACTGCAATGTAAACAGAACCTCTGTCTAATGCCTTTTCGAGACATCTTTTAAATGCTAAATGGTAAATGGACTATACTTGTATTGTGCCTTTCTAGTCTGACTGAC
The DNA here is from genome assembly GCA_037577475.1 of Chaunax sp. Z400. Taxonomy (NCBI): domain Eukaryota; kingdom Metazoa; phylum Chordata; class Actinopteri; order Lophiiformes; family Chaunacidae; genus Chaunax; species Chaunax sp. Z400. The sequence goes on from CM075185.1 coordinate 27,139,593, forward strand.
CACTCAAAGCGTTTTACTACACAAACCTGCGTTCAGCCACTCACACACATTCATACGGTGGTGACAGAGGCTACCATGCCAGCGCCATCTGCTCATCGGGAGCAATAACCATTCACACAATCAATCACCAATGGAACAGCCACTGGGAGCAAATTGGGGTTCAGTATCTTGATCCAAGGACACTTCGACATGTAGACTGCAGGGACTGGGGAGCACAGACCCTCTGATAAGTGGACGACCGCTCTACCTCTGAGCCCCACAATTTAACACAATAAGACAAACAAACATGATTACTGCTTCTTATTAACTCTGCCAGAGGTAATGATAAAAAAGCAAAAGGTAATAATAAAAGACATTTTTCCTACAGACCAAAGGCTGTCAAGAGAAGACCAGCAAATGTATTTAGTAAATCTAGTATTTGGTATTTTGTTGCTGTTGTGTGTTCAGTGTATTCACTTTAAGTAGAGTCACGCATTAAATGTTTTTGGAAAACTCGATGACTGCCTTTCAACTGTGTGACTAAAGCGTAAACCTTTCTGATGAATACTGCTGTAAACCTGAACCAGGTCAGCCTGTATGGGCTGTACCACATGTAAAAGAGATATTTATAAGTATTCTCTATGGCCTTGATTTGAACCCGCAGTGTGCTGTTCAACAGTGTTTAGATTTAAAATTGATGCTCGCTCCTCTTTGAAAAAGGAGTAAGGAGAAGAGATGTTTCTTAACTGACCCGCATACAGCTGTTTTGAAAGGAAAAAAGCTTTTTAACAGACCTAAGAAATCGGGCTGTTTGCCTTCATATCAGCAGAGCAGAAACACAGCACAGGTCTTGTGTCCTGAAAGAAACAACCCAGTAATAATTGTAAGTCAGGTTGGGATCCTGTTTTTACTCAACAGTCATTCAGTCACAGTGGGATGGAACAAGTGAGAATAGACTCCCGGGCAAAGTCACAGCCAGAAGTAAGAGCCAACTGCAAGAGTCTTCATTATATGGAACAAGGAATCATTTATGGAGCACTGCTACTCTGTCCAGGGGCAATCTGACAAACATATTGACTTTGGCACACATGAGGTTGCAGATATATCTGCACCTACTTTTCATTATGGTAAAATTTGATTTAGGAGATGCCTCAGCTCCGAGCTGAGATTTCCTTCTGGCACCTCATAAAATGTTGGCTCTGCATTTCAAGAGGATATGTGCCTCCTATATTTGGAATAAAAAGATTATCAATGCAGTGCAATGTTGATCACCCATCTCTCGGTAATGTAAAGTATGGTATACATTAAGTTTTCATCATTTCACCACTGTTCACATAATGCGATTCAGAGAGAATTGTCGAGTATGCATTATTCAAGAACTTGCCTCAACTGATTCAGTGTTGTTTCTGACAGTTTGGCTGCTTCAGTGAAGAAAAAAAAAAAAAAACACCAGCTGCTTCGTCTGTTTGGTTTAGACAAATTTTTTTCCAGTATCCAACTCATATCTGCTTTTGAGGCATGGCCACTAAAACAAGTTACTCTGTGACAGATCAAATTATGTGAGATCAGAGCAGAGATTGAGACTAATTCCAGATTTTAAACCTCTATAATTCCTGAGTCAAAAGTAGTCCACATGCCATTAATCTGGCAACAGTGTTCAGGAAACCCGGCATATCCCCTTTAAGATAACACAAAACACGTTTAATGACACGCAGCGCCAAGCATCCCTTCTAATTTGAAGACTGCATCTCTTAGAGGAGCCCGACTCCATCAGCAGAATTAAAAGTCGAGGCAGGAAACAAGCCATAATGGGCCTGAGTTCATGTGCTCCTCAGTGAAAGGGAATTCAGAGTGGACGTGAAGTCTCCATCGGTCTATGGCGACAGTAAATCACCAGGGCAGAGTCAAGCCTTTATCACTGAAGAGTGCACACTGGCATTATGAGGTCTGTCTCTCTGTTTGTCTACTGCAGACTTGACTTTGGTGAATGAATGACATTGCAGCACCGCTGTGATCAGATCATGGCTTATGTACAGTAGTCAATGCTGCTATCTTACAGACTGGGAAACACACAATTCCACAGAAGATGAACATGTTATTTTATTTTCTGGGCTTGTTAACAATGTGCGACTGCAAGTGTTTGAACGTATAGCATTACTTTGCACTCATCAGCTGCAGTGTTGGCTGCTTCCTTACATTCCTTACATACAGTGAAAATATAAACTGCATGCCTGAGGCGTAGCTTGATCCGAGTTCATTCAACTGATATTCTGTGAACAAAAGCACGTAGTAAAATCCATATTGTGTGTCTCTTTATGTGAAAGTGTAGCTGCTGCTTTGGGCTCATAGTGATTCTAGAATAAATACTAATACTAATAGATACTAATAAAGGTTCTACATTCACTACTTGATGCAGCTCATCATAACGCACATTTCATTCAAACTTAACAGAAGCATTAGTACATTAGTCATGTGTTCAGCTTGGTAAGGAGCTATTTATTCAGGTGTCCTCCAAAAATGTTAAATTGCATTCCCCCCCCCCCTTTATGACAATTACCTTTTCATACTGATTTCACTCAGGCAATTTGGTTACAGACACTCAGAAGCAGCAGGAGTGGGGAATCCATTACTGAATACAGGCCCAACTTGAGTATTTGCTAAAATGAATGATGCTGTGCTATCTCCACATACAACTACAAAAGTAAAACAAACTGATATCCATCAGTCTGATGGATTTTCTGTGTCAAACAAGTCTTAATTTTCTGCAAGTTTCTCATCTGGAACCGGTATCTTGGAAGAAACATGATCACAAACAATAAATATATGGTAATGCTTTGAAAATAGCTAAAACACAAGAAAAATAGAATGAAATATTTTGAAGATGTAGTGATTGGGCTGAAATATACAAACACAGTCGTGAAGAAACTCAGGCCAGCATGCAAGCATCGTCAAAAATTCTATTGTCTCTTCATACGTGTGTTTCTACCAGCAGGAAAACCCAGACATGGTATACATAAAGTGCACTTATCGGACAGTGTGCACAGTTGACTATGTTATCTCCCCACATTTCATCCCTGGGTCTAACAGTAACGTCTGATTTGGATTTAACATTTAAGTTGCATGTAATGACATTCAGAAATGCCTGAAGAAACAGAGACACCTGTCCTTTCTGGTTTTACAAGTGGACTCGACTATTTGAAAGGAAATTCTCTGAGGTTTCACTAAAACATCTAAAAAAATGAGTCCATCTCTTCAAGGTTGCTGCTGCCAACGTTTTAACTGCAACACTGAAAAGACTCACATTCTTCCTGTTCTGAAGTCTTGACACGCGGTTCCCTCTGCGACTCCAATAAGTCTTCACTTAAGATTTTTAAGATCCTGGTAATTTATCTATAAATCTATACATGCATGGTCTCGGCCCTGACTATACACTGATATGCTGACAGGATAGAGTAATGGAGTCATCAGATACAGTCTCTCTGATAATGAAGCTAAATACTCTAATTAAGCACCTTCATCTAAAATAAGATATTTTAACTAAATATTTTTCCAGGCTTTGATGCATGGAACTGGAATTTTCGTGTTAGAGCTGTTTGATCGACACTGACAAGTACAAAAGTACAGAGTTGTATCATATTATCCTTTTCATCCCTTCACATATTAAGAACAGAGCTGTGTGTTTCATTGGATCCAAGAACCCATCTAATAACACTGAATCAATAGGAAGGTTTCTAAAGGACTGCTACATTTGTCTTATGTCTCATATTTTCATTCATTTTTCTTGTTCAGGATTATGTATTTTAAGCAAAATGAATATTGTACATAGAATATTCCACGGTATATCACCTGGATTGGATGCTGGATCAGCTTGTCATAAGGCACAGGTGGTGCAGTGATTAGCAATGTTACCTCATCTTAAGAAGGTTGTTGGTTTGAATGCACCTGCCGCCCACTCTCTGTGGCATTCGTGTGACAATCTTTTCTCGGGAGTATCCGGCCTCTCATCCAGTTTCAGCTGTGTAATTGTGCGAAACCATTTTTAAGGCAAAAGTTAATGACAGCAACTCTTAAATTAAGTTCTGGTTTAGACATTTTCACTCAAATGAGGACAGAAACAAACAATGAAAGAAGGTTTGACAAGCTGGTTTTGAGTTTATTGGAATTAATAAGTGCTGGGAATGAGTGGTTTCCCGCTTACTAGACAAGATTTCTCACTTTTCCAAAGCAAACATCATTTTCTTATCATTTCAAGAATACTGCATCACACTAACTTCACTTAATTGATTAAGTATTCGTTTCTTATATGATATTTTTGCAGTGTAGATTAAGTTTGTTTTAATAATGCAGAATTCTAAAGCTTGAAAGAATCTACATATCAAACCAGGTCTGTACCACATCTCCCTCTTCCTCCTAAGGCAGTAATTCAGTCATCATTATCATCAGTCATCATAATTCAGAACAGGTACTCCTTATTTCAGTGGTTGGATAGCTAATTTTGAAACTTCAGATATTTATGCTCCCACACAGGCAACACCTGCCCACCACAGCCCATGCCAGTGCCACATGCCATGCCACCGGGACTTCAAATTAACATTCCCCAACCCTCCAAATTGGCAGGAGATGTGTCATTTCTACCGGTCACTCTGGTAGGTGAGGTTTTTAGATGTCATCTCTGTATGAATGGCTTCTCTAACACTTAGTGTTTGACTGCTGTGTGCTTTTTCTTGCTCTTCTCATTAATTTCTTTCAAGATAAATATCACAGAATATACATTTTTAATTGACTATTGATTTTCCTCCGTTATATTCCTGTGAGGTCTTGCGACATTGAGACAGAAGTCAAATAAGTTCAGTTCTCTCCTGCCTCGTAGCTGCTCTCTTGTAGCTGGAGCACTGCAGCAGCCTATATGTGGGGAAAGAGACGACGTACTGTTGGACTACATTTCCATAAACAGTCTATTTCTAGCAAAGCTGCCTTTTCTACCATCTATAAGGAAGCTGCTCCTGTGATTCCAACAAAGTCAAAACATTATCCTCCCTTTTGTGGAGCTCACCTCACCATCCGACAAAATCGGATTAACTTACACACAGCCAGTGTGTGATATATGACAGTCGTGGTGTCAAGGTGAAAGGAGCGTAATGAAACAGAATGGCATGGACACATTCCATTCATTGCTTCATGGGATTTGATAGTGGAACTTCAATCAATGGACTTACATTGTGACATATGGGACTATGTTATCCATCCCCACATCAAATCCTCCAGTGAATGTTTTTTTCCGTCTAAGGATGCTAATGTAACACGTTTGTGAAAGAGCTCCCAATGGTACAATTACCGCGACTAAAATAATAAAAAGTAGAAGAAGATGGAGACAAAGAAAGAGGAGTAAACTACAGAGTCCCAATTAGTGGTTCATTCCTAAAAACACAATCATCAAGATGGCATTTGGCTCGTCCCTCGCTGTCACACTTTGCAAGCTTTTACTTTCATTTCTATGTTTATGAACTTCTGTTTTTTGTCCTTTCAAACAGCTGAATAGGTAAGTTGTTCAACCTAATTAAATTATTTTTAGAATGCTTTTGTAAATTAGCAATTAAGCCAACAACACCTTTTGAAGGAAGGTCTATTTGGGATACACTTCCCAATGTACCTACAGTATGTAGGTTATAGGATGTAATGCCCTCATTAACAGTTCGGGTTTCTGATACACTACTTCACGAACCTCTTATTTTAGATCAATTAATGTGGGCTGTTGCCCCTAATTTGATGGAGGACAGAGTAAGGGTCCCGATATAAACTACATTTCCCATTTCAATTTTCCCTTCAGCTTTCCCTCCTCTGAATCCTATTCAAGTTGGGCAAAAATGGGCACACTGAGAAAAAAAATCCATTGATCGATGCCAATGGTCTGTTCTCAGGGCCTCCTTAACCTGCATTTCTTCTGTCCTCATACATTTATTTCATGTCTCACAGCCGTTAGTGCAGGAAGAAAAAAACAACAAAAAAAACTTATTAAAATATTTAATTATTTATCAACACGCCTCATCTCTATTGGAGATGAACTGGCGCATGTGGTTGCTATTACGTGAGACCCAAAAGAGAAAATAAAAATCTGTTCATCATCTGTTCATTAATATTAAAATGTTTTCTTTTTTTAAAACATCAGTAGAGACATTTTAAAAGCAGACCTGATTACAAAGTAAAAGTCAGCACACAAGGCAAATTGTGAAAAACATTCCAAATCACACTTTTCAACAGACAAAGCTATGTTATTGTGAAAGCCTAAAATATCCCATCAGGTAGGCAGCAGAACAGATTCAAAGGCGTTGGCATAATGGAATATTTTGGACGCGAAAGTTTAGAGAAAATTCATCACAAAAAAATAATAACGTGAGCGGAAAACAAATTGGAAAAAAAGTGACAGACAGGTGATTTCACATCTATGTTTTTGCCTGTACAAAAAGAAATCTTGGTATCGCATCAAGCCAGGCTAAAAATAAATCAAATCATGAAATCACTCCACAGGGCCGGAATGATATTACAAACTAGGGAGCCATTCTGACTGCTTTCATCCTGTCCAACACTTTTTATTTGACCTTTTTCAAGTTACAGATGCCCTTGTTTTAGTCTCTTGAGAAATAAATTAAATGCACATGTACATGTACAAGACATATAACCTCCTATAGGGATGATCAATTCATTTAAAAGGAAAAAAAGATAACTTTGTTTCACAAAGTTTTGCAAAACTTACTCGAAAAACCAGCGAAAACAAACTATTTTTGAGGAAATCACTCTGTAGGAAAGGAGACTTATCACGCAAGGTGATATTGAGGTAAAAGGTACGGAGACAAAGAGGTTTCTCATTCTTTGTTACAATCAGCAGCATGTCTCTGGGGAGGCAAAGCTGTTTCTCCTCTGTCGCCTCCTCGATCAACCATGCTCAAAATGAGGGACCTTGGAGGGGAGCAGAGCACAGAAAGTGATGAAGGCATCCTTTGTGAGGGGGAGTGAAGGGGATGAGGGAGACAGCGCCACAAGGACTGAAGCCTACACTTCACAGCATACAGAGAGCCACAACGAGACATCAGGGGAGCCACTGTGTTCAATATCAGACATGCATGTCTCGAGATAAAGGAAAGGATGCTACCCAAGAAAACAAGAAAGGACTGCATTGTGAAAGACATCACAAGGTTATTCAAAAGTGATGGTTTAAAGACACTTGACGCTATATGAAGATGTATACTTCTGTCTTAAATGTGGCACTTTGAAAAAAAAAATGCTTATTTGCTGAAAGTTTCTTCTTGGCAAAAGCAGTCTCTATGTCACTGACAATTCAACTTTCTGTTTATGGATGAAACAACCTTGACGTGACCATTGCTTGATGTGCCTGAATGACTTCAATTGTTATTTAATTTTCCCTAGGACATATCAGCACGCTCAGAAGAGGAATACTGCACAGCATAGAAAGCGATCTTTGCGTGGCGTCCTCCACTGATGCTGCTCTGCCATGATTGGGATTGTGTCTCTGGACAGGGGCATTGCTAAATGGTTACTGCATGGCAGGCAGGAGATGATGTGTTTTATGGGGTATAATAAACATACCTTGATGTCAGCTATAGCAGAATGGTATTTGTGCATTTCAGCAGCCCAGTATACTGAGTGCAGCCCTGATTTGTGCACTTTAAAAGTGATGCCATATGGTGGTGGAAGCAGCAGAGTCTACTCAGAACAAACCTACATTTAATAAAGTAAACTTTTAATGTGCCTGCATGGCCTCATGCCATTTAGTGGGTGTAGTGAGGAGAGCAAAAATGCACACCACACTAGGCAACATTTGGCTATTAGCAGTACCAAGGTGAAGTTGAATATTATTTATCATATTATAGCTGACAGAAGTTTGTACATTCAAGTTTATAAAAATAAATAGTTCTCTTGCTCTTGTGATCACAAACATTGATCTGAGGCTCAATTCTAAAGCTGTTCTGTAAATAGCTTTCTAATAAATTAATAATATAGCAACCTCTGATCAACCCATAATATCCTTTTCAGGCTTCAATTAACAACATCCCGCTGGTTCCGTCTACTTCAGGTGTAAGCCCTGCCCATTGACAGAACATAGACTGATACAGTCAGAAGAGTCGTTATGATTCTGAGTCACAGCCCATGGTTAAGAGTCTTAAGCCACTCTGTGCACAGCTACTGCTAATATTACATGCAGAGTATATGGTGCCATGCAAGCACACATTAAGCAGTTTTTAGAAACAGCCTACCATGGCATATGACCAAATAACCATGGTACTGAATATTTGTCATGATTCTGGCCAGTGCAATGCACTGCAGTTGTGCTGACAATGGTAATGGAAATGATAAAAGAAGGCATCATTGTTCAGCATTGTGACAACTGCCAAATTGTTTACATGGTTTAAGTCATAGATAAATACATTTTAATAGATGATAGAGATATCTGGTATCACATACATTCATAAGAATGTAAAGGATACAGTAAAATAGTTTGAATTTTCTAAATTAAAATCTACCTTCAAGCCCAATTCCACAACACAGAATGAATGCAATTCAGCCGTTTGATTATGAAATAGTTTATAGTATTTCCAAAAGTATGTGGACTTTCTTGTTCACAAACATTATCACTATAAAGAAATCCTAATTTTAATGAAAATAACACTATCTTTTAAGTAGTTTTTCAGTAGTAGTTTTTTCTTTCTGTAATTACCTACAGATGTAGGTAAAATGACAGTAATTCCAGCACAGGACAGGATAAGTGTTTACAAAAAATGGTTGAACTCTTTGTGTTGTCACACACTGAAGGTGTTTAATGTCAGCAATTTAGGAAAAATCTGTCAAATTTAAGTGTTTCCCTCCTTAACCTTTAGTGCTGTTGCTTTATTGAAGATATTTGATCGTAATAATTCAGGAAAGATTAGTTAAACAAAATTTATCTGCAAAACCTTTAATGAAAATATCTTTTAAATGTACTTATTTTCCCCCTTAATTTGAATGAGGATATTTTACTTAAATTATATGTTTTTTGTTTGGCAGCCAGTCATTTGACTGTGTTTTATTTTACAGTGTACTGTTAGTAAGGCCTACGGTTTTGGCTTTTCAGATTCAACTATCACATAAAGTTTGAGTTAAAACACACACACTTTGACCCATGCTGTGTATGTTGAGCTTTAGTTTGGTAAATATTTTTTTAACTGTGGGTCAAAGATTTCAAGTAATTAAGCAGTGAAACATACAAATAAAACAGAACCTGAACACATGCCAATCCTTTTTGACATATACTCAATTGAGGACGGACAATATATTCAATGTTTCACCTCATCGACGTGATTTACTTCCATAATTTTGGAATCAGGGTTATAGGTTGTTGTTGTTGTTGTTTAAAACTGACCCCATCACTACTCAGCTGGTGAAGAAAACCTGGATCCGAAACTTACCAACTGTTGCTCTTGAAGACCATTCACTGACTCACTGCAATGGTCCGCATAGGCACATAACTTACCCCGCCCCAACCCCCCACCCCCACACACACTTACACCGACACACTGTAAGCTCCCAAAGGAGCTGCACCAATTTGATATCTCCCCACAGTATTCACATAAAGGATAATATTTTCATCTATATTGTGCTGACTGATGCCAAAGTGTGCCCACACGACTGACATGATCTCTTCCATACCAGCTCTTTTGCATCTGCATCTAAAAGCAATGACTAGGCCTACACATTCCTTTTAAAAAGTGTGGGTTAATCCATGCCGACTCCACTTACACAATCAAACATGCAGTAATTCGCTGTTGCTGTGTCCTTTTTAATCCTCCTCTGTGTTCACTGTCCAACAAAAACACAGGCGGTTTCAGTTTCATGCTAAAGCCGCAGATAAGAGCAATTCACATGCATTAGTCTCAAAAAGCGACTGACAGCTAAGTGTACCACCACAGTTAGCGGTAGCTTCATTAACAGTAGCTAATATCTGCAAAGGCTCCACTTTGATTCCAACTTATGATACACTTGTTGACTTGTTGAAATAATCACTCACTCACAGTGCTCCAGAAAAGTGAAAAAGTAAGTCAGTTAAAATGTAGTCCGAGTAAATGTTACTGCCTTACACCTATATGACCTGTGGACCTATATGATAATGGAACTTTTACATTAAATAACATCTTTATATTACAAAATAAAGTGCATTAATTATCAGCGTATATGCAGACTAGTGGACTACCACACCATCCATGGATGGGAACGGCACCACAGCCCTTCTACGTACAGCCTGTTCATTCCCTATATTAGTTCCATTGTACCTAAATCAGCTGCAATTCACCTAGAGGGCGCTAGGCAGTTCTGAGAGTAGCATATCTCTATACTATTGGAATATCTCTGACAGCACCACAAAGCCCTGAAGTCAAAACCAACAATACCAGTAACTTCCATTTCCATATATAAATATTTACAGGCTGTATGTCTGTAAATACTCTGCAGCGTGTGACTCGAGTAGCTGACCAGAATTTGTTGTTTGAGAGTGTCTTCTAGGTGTTGTGTTGAAAGTGAGTGTGTTGTGTGTCACTCAGTCAGTATACCGACATTGGGGTCGTTTGTGGATTTTTTCTTGCTTCTGTGTGTATTGTGTCTCGGACTTTAAACCAGTCAAGAGATTGGACACGAAGTGGGAGCACATCATGGTGCCTTTCCCGGGAGAATCACCTTCAGCCGTAAGCTCCTCCTATCATTTCGGTACACAACTGACGGTGTGGTGTTGTGCCGGTGAATATTCCACTAGACCAGACTTAATGCCACGTCAGAAAAGAGAAAGAAGAGGTGGAATATGTCGGAGAGTCAAGAACATGGGCCTCAAAGACGGCCATAAGCTGCCTGCTCTCCCTACAGTCCTGCTCTCTAACGCAACAAGTCTATCCACAACAAGTTGGATGAGCTGGAGGCTTGGGCCACATTCAAACATGAAGTGAAGGACACCTGTCTACAGGCCTTCACTGAAACGTGGTTCAGCAATCTGGACCAGGACGAGGACCTATCACTGAGAGGGTTCAGTGTACCATTTTGACTGGACTGGTCACCGGAGACCACCAACAAGCGGCGGGGAGGCGGTGTCTGCTTCTACGTCAACCAGAGGTACTGCAACACCATCGTGGTTCGGGAGAGGATTTGTACTCCCGACACAGAACTGTTGACGATCTCACTCCGGCCTTTAAACTTACCTCGTGAATTTCAACAGCTGTTTTTCACGATTGTTTACATTCATCCACGCGCCAATGCATCTGTCGCCGCTCAGCTGATTGCTGATGTAACACACAGGCTTGACGCGTTATGCCCGGATGCCCCGAAATTAGTCCTCTGTGATTTTACTCACTGTAAACTAAACAAGACTTTGAGGACTTATGAACAGTATGTGTCTTGTGCCACCACACAGAGGAACTCTACCATAGAGCTGTATTATGGCTCAGTGAGTGCCAGTGCCTTCCCTTGGATCATCATACTGTATCACAACAGTGTGTGTCTCATGCCACTGTACACACCTTCCTTCAGGCGACTCCCCCGTGTGGAGAACTCAGTGAGGAGTTGGTCAGAGGTCAGCATCTCTTCCCCTCAGGCCTGCTTTGACTGTACAGACTGGCAACGTTTTTATAATGCAAACCTTGGATAACAAAAGAGCTAAAATACGTTATCAATAAAAAGAAACAGCCCTATCAAACTAGTAATCCCCTAGAGAAAAAGGCTTTTTCTGTACGGAATGAAATAGGGAAAGCCAAAAAAATATAAGGAAAAAACTGAAGTGCAATATAGCAGTGGAGACCTTAAAGCAGCCTGGCAAGGAATTAAGAATATGGCCTCCATTAACCAATATGCTAATGAGACAAAAAAATCCATTAGTGTAAATGGAGTGGATAATTCTGACTTGCCTAACACTTTTAACTCTTTCTTTTCCCACTTTGAAAGATCTGATTTTCCTGAAAATGTCTTTCTATGTAAAAAGTCCCTTGAACCTCTAAATTAAATTTTGATATCTCAGGAATGTGTCACAGCCTTATTTAAGGGGGTTAAGATAGGGAAAGCTGCTGGTCCTGATGCCATCTGTCGGCGTACTTTGCATTATTGTGCCGACCAGCTCAGTGGAGTTTTCACCAGACTCTTCCAGATGTGCACTGACCTTGGCCAGGTCAAGGCTGACCTACAATCTGGAAGATGTCAACCATCATACCTATTCCCAAATCCAAAAACTCCAAAGAAATAAATGAGTTCAGACCTGTTGTACTTACAGCACTTATGATGAAAGATTTTAAGAAGATTTTAAAGAATATTATTGCGTCTTTCACAGACGGAAAACTTGATCCTTCGCAATTTGCTTACCAGCCACACAAAGGTGTGGAGGATGCTAAACTTTTTATACTAGACACTGTGTACAAGCACTTAGAAAAACCCAGATCCATGCAAGACTTTTATTTGCTGACTTATATTCGGCCTTCAACAAGATGCAGCCTCACATTCTGATAGAGAGACTTGCCTCTTATTTACTGTATAATCAACCAGACCAGCTTCTCATGCTGATTTTAAACTTTCTCACTGAGTGTGCAGCAGGTTTCGTGAATGGAAAAATGTCCAACACGACTGTGTCAAACACAGGCTCACCTCAGGGTTGTGTGTTGTCACCCCTTCTATTTATCATGTACACTGACAGCTGCAGGACTTCTCAGGAGAGCAGGCTTCTTGTTAAGTTTTCTGATGACACCGTCCTCTTATCTCTACTTCAAGGTTCAGAGTCTGATCATGGTCCTGCATTACCTGAGTTTGTTAAATGGTGTGATGATAATTATCTTGACCTCAATGTATCAAAAACAAAGGAAATGATTATTGACTTCAGACACAACAATGAACATAAAGCTAGTGTCATACACGGCGAAGTCGTCCAGACTGTGGAGTCTTACAAATATCTTGGAACTGTGTTTGACTGTCAACTGAAGTTTGATATTACCACAGGGTCTATTGTCAAATGAGGACAATAGAGAATCTACTTGATGAGGAAGCTGAACTCTTTCAATGTTAGTGAGAGGATTTTAACTAACTTTTATTGTTCACTTATTGAAAGTCTTTTAACTTTCTCTTGTATCTGCTGGTCCAATGGATTATCCATTGAGGACAGGAACAGCCTGTATAGCATTGCTAACGTCTGCTCCAAGATCATTGGAGTCAAGCAAAGAGACTTGTGTTCCCTCTGGGAGAATCTAGTGAAAAAGAAGGCAAAGAATATTATCAGCCAACCTCATCATGTTCTGTCTCGTTCACGGTGATGCCTTCAGGCCGCCGTTATCATGTACCTCTGAGGAGAACAAACGGATACTCCGAATCTTTTATTCCTTCTGCTATCAGGTTACTAAACTCAGACAGTAGTCATTTTTAAAAGACATTTTTAATAACTGTGCCTTTTACATTTTACGATAAAACATGTAACAATGTCTATTTATCTTTAATATTGCTATTTATTTTACCTTATTTTACTTATCTTGCTGTCCTTCACCGACCTGCATCTGTTAGTTGATTTGTGCTTTTTGACATGTAACATATTGGATGTTGTTTGTGTGATTGTGGACCGGGTAAGCTACAAATGAATCGCTCTGCTTGGGATCAATAAAGTTGTCTGAATCTGAATATCTCTGCCTCGGGCATGGTTACACTGTCGTCTCAAAGCAGGTTCTGAATTTTTTACCTGGCGGGCTTTTGTGTGTAGAGTTTGCATGTTGTCCCTATGGACTTAAATAATAATAAAAAGACTTGCATTCATAACAAGTCTCTGTAATATTTCTATGCTTAGTTGTTCATGCATACACAAACACCTATGGAATAGACATCAGGAGTAACTGGGATTCAGTATCTTGCCCAAGGCTTGCAGCTACAGCTGGGTATGGAACCACCCACCTTTCAATTAATGGAAGACCCTGAGCCACAGCCCCTTCTCGTACCACTTAATGTGTTAGATCAGTGATTAATTAACATTGATTCAACATTTTTATCCTTCTGTCTGCAGAGGGATTGGTTCTCTTAAAATAAAAAGAAACACCAGTAAGTAAAATGGCTTTAAAATTATACTTAAAAAATATCCAGTTATAATGAATACATATTCAAAAACTGATGGTAATATGTTACCTAATAATGTTGTGTCATCACATTATTTGAGCAGTTTAAATATTTCAATTACTTTTAATTTAATTATAAATAACTTGATTGCATTAGACTCATATCCCCCTGAAATTGTAGCAGATAGGAATGAAAAAATGTCAATTCTGTTTCCTGGAAATAGATTTTTCCAATATTTATTGATGTCTGTGTGTTCTGTGGCAACAGTCCAGATGAGAAAGTTGCAGTTTCCAAACAGACACTGAAGCTGTCACAAGTCTGTCTCAAAAATTGCATCAGTTGTTGTTTGCCCCTGTCCTCTTGGATTTTATCTGTGACCAATGGCTATGCAAACTACTACTATACTATTAACTCAGGTAATACATTTATCATGTATAATAATTCACTACAGGAAAACCATGGTGATTTTCTGCACGGGTGCATACAATGAATCCAGGTTGCAGCTGATTAACAGCATCTCAGGCCAAAGTAGTGCCTCCTGGAGCCTTTAATGGACAGAACATGTGCTACGATATGATGCAACCATCAGATGGCTGTGTTTTGTTGCCTGAGTGATTTGCCGGGGGATGAAACCAGGCTTAGTCATGAGGCTACAGTTTTGACCTTCATCAGATGCCCCGCAGAGGCGATTCCTGTTAATGTCGACTGAATGAGGCACTGAATGAGCTACAGGGTAAAAATGTCTCCTTTTAATGCAACCATAAATGAGATACAGTATGGCTGCAAATATTGCAAGTTAAAGCCACAACACAGTTGAAGGAAACTGTTGGAAGATGGCTGCAATAGATTTCAGAGTTTGTCGGATGGAGGTTTAAAATTCTGCTTCTGACTAAATGAAAGATCCCAAAAGCAACAAAAACTAAACAGAAAACAAGCAGTTCTTTCCTCCCAAAACTCTGACATCAATGTAAAAAAAAGACGTATAATGAGGCAGAAGTTCTTTAGCATTGACTAAGTGAAGCAAAGACTACCAGTTCAATGTTGGGTGGAGAGATCCTAGAGGAAGCCCATGGGTTGTTTATTTTTGCCGCAGTTATCACCCCAGGGTTTAGCTCAAAGACAGACATTTATTAATTCATTTGCTCTTTGAATTAATTTCAATCATTTTTTTTTCCTTCAATGGAAGTCGAGTCATGCTCCCCTGTAAACTGCTCCCAGTCAAAGCTGCACTTTAACTGGTGGCAGTGGTGGGTACTGGGAAGCAGTCATGGCCTTTAAAGATCAGTGCTGTGTTCCAAACCGAATACTTCCATTATTATACTCAAATGTAGTATAATGCAGGTGAGTATACTTACTTGGGTGCATGGTGCAGGAATTTCAACAGTGTAATGTTGTCTCAGACCGGGTACTGCCGTGGTGTACTCACCGGAAATGATAGCGATATTTGACCACAAATATCACGTTACTTTCAAAAATATCTGCTGGATTTTTCATTGACTAAAAATGAAGGGTTTAATGTGCTCCAAATACCAAATGGTACTAACATTTAGATGTTGCTGTTGTTCTCTACCATAACCGTCACATCCACAGCCGTAATTTTCACAAACTTGATAAGTGTCATAAGCCCCTCCCCTTTCCGCTACATAGACAAGATGGGCCGTTGAGGGTGAGAAGTGTCCAGCGTTCCACACTCAACGTTTGGGCCAGTTTGAGTATACCATCCAGGTATTTATAGTACACTACATTTTGGCATACCTATATTCACACTATAGTAGTGTGGATGCACTTATACACTCCAAACAGGTCAGGTTGAGTATGGAAGTATGCAGTTTGGAACACAGCACTAGTCATTCCTAGGTAAATTTATCTCAGAGGAACGTCTGCACTGCTAATTATTAACAAGATCCAAAAGAGGATAGGGTTTATTTCATATTAACAGTAGTTGATTCACTCCCATTGTCATTAAATAAAACAGACAATGTTGTTGCCTTTCACATGAAGTTCTTTTTTTCACACAATCAATTGAACAGGCTGTGATTCTTACACTACACTGCAGGATATTAAGTGTGATGAGCAGGAGGGTGACACAGGAGATAAATGAGAGTGTAATGGGGAATCTTTTCAAGGACTCTTCAACAATCTCCCATGTTGACCTGAGATGTGCTGAAACACCACAGAGCAAACACTTCAGAATACAACTGATCAACTTGACAAAATTGGTCTCCAGTCTTAGAGCTGACGAGTATGCAACTGGGTTTGAGTCACCCTTTTTGTTCAAGTTGTTCTCTTCACCGCACAAACAAGTACAGGACACAGAGGGAACAGCCGCTCCCTTGCAATCCATCAAACTCTGCCCCCCAAACTTTTCCACACACAGGCACACATGCACAGTCCCTGAGCCCTTCTTACTAGCACACTGAGCTGCAGCGGTTGCAGGCGATGCTGCTCATACGCCATTAATCCCATCCATTTATAAACGAGTGACTAAATATACACAGAGCTTAATTAAAGTTGGGCATCCATTATTGAGGCAAATCCTAGTTTTATGGGATGAGAACGTAATTAGTCCCTCTACACCTTAGCCTTCATCTCTGTTTCTAGAGGTTATAAATACTAACCCCCGTCGCCTCATGAAGGATATCCTTTACACTAAAGGTTAGAGGAAAGTATTTGTGGAATTACGTGACATGATGTTTAAACACAGTGGCTATTGAAAAGATTTTCATATAGTGGAGGAGCCGCAGCCAAACGGTCTTCGGATACAAACAACAACACAACAACCTGTGCTGTCTATGGACGCCAGGAACCGGCTTCCCAAGGTCAGACTCCGTTCTGAGGAGACAAATAACCTTTCCTGGTAATTTTTGCACTGTCGCATAGGAATCACTTTGGGTAATAACAAATAATAGCCCTATCTCTACCATTGGGAAAAGAGGTATTGATTTCTTTCAGCCACCAAAGCCTGAAATTATGATCTTAGCTTTATAGGGATGGATATGTCAGTTTGCAGAATGAAATTCCTATTTTATTTTATTGGTGATGGGTCAGAAGTCTATCCCCTAAGCCTTAGCATCACAATAACAGGATCTAATATACTGTATTATTTCCACATATTTTGTGTCCTAAAATGTCAGCTGGCTTAACATTTCACTCCACAACTAGCACACTAACTAAAGACACATAAGGGTAAACATTCATGATCCAAAAAAAAAGCCCAATAAACATTTTTTTCTTCATAATTCAGCTTTACTAGTTTTCAACTTATGCTCTCATAATAACTTGGATTTTAATTAGAGTCAAACTATCGTGGCACTATTGATTTCAGTTGGCAGAGGTTTGTACTCTCTGTTTGTTGTCCAGTTAATTGCGTGTTATTTTTTTTTTAATAAATTGATTTCACTAAAAAGTAGAGTAGGTACATAAATACATAAATACTGCACTTAATGAACAGTGAAAAGATCCATAAATGATCCACAAGGACATTTGCAAAATTATTTACATGTAATTATCAGATGTTATTATTTACATAATCTCGATATTTGATTTTTTTATTATGTCATGGAATATATTAGAACAAAGTTTAAATGCCATTTGATGGGGATGAGCACGTACCCCGTTATCTGTGCCTGTATACAGTCTTGTACCGGTGGGACTTAACCTGGAACTGGGAAGGACAAACTGGAAGTTATTTAAGCCACACATTTACATGAGTTGATCAAAAGTTGTGATTTTGATCATTCGTTAGAAAACTATTTAAAGAGGAGCCACACAATTGAGCTTCAGATCAATGATTGAAGACATGAGTAAGAATAAGAGTTTCAGGCAGATTTAATCCCAGTTCACCTCTCCTGACAATCGGAGGAGAGATTTGGTATGGGACCTTGGTCGTTACCATCATTCGGCATGGATTATCTTGTGGTGTGAGGCAGTTACAGATCTAATATAAACCTCCTGAACTGGAAAATCTGGATGATCAGGTCAGTGGTTTTGGAGCTGGACCCCAACAGCCAGTGACAGAGACATCCCAGAGCAGCTGACTATGCTGCTAGGTGATGTTAGCCTTCCTGAGGCTGGGTAAATTACATCAGCATCCCCAAGATATCACGTTTGAGAGATACGATTAATAAATGCATGGTTGTTTGTGATACATAATTATTTTTACATCTTGTAGTGTGGACATGTTTGACATTAGAGAGGGGGGAAAGTGTGAAGGTTCTCCTGGTGTGTGACGCAACCCGATTTTAAAATCTGTTAACTCAAACAGCTTTTAATTAACTTTAATGAATAAACTTCAGTAAACTATCTGATGTGGGTTTTTCTTCATCACCCTTTTCTTCATCTGATTCTGATTCTGATTCTGATATCGACATATAGGATTTTACTTGGACGATACTTCATACTAAGTGGAAAGAATGAACTATAAACCTCCACATTGAGAGGAGTCAGCTGAGGTGACATTTGGTAAGGATGCCGCCTGGACGCCTCCCTGGGGAGGTATTTGGGGCATGTCCCGCTGGGAGGAGACCCCGGGGTAGACCCAGGGCACGCTGGAGGGATTATATCTCTCAGCTGGCTTGGGAACGCCTCAGTGTACCCCCAGAAGAGCTGGTGGAGGTGGCTGGGGTGAGGGAGGTTTGGGCTTCTCTGCTGAGACTGCTGGATGGATGGATGGATGGATGGACAGATGGATGGATGGACAGATAGATGGATGGATACTTCATACTAAAGTATATCATCTGTCCTGAATGCTTGTTTGAGCTGAGAACATTTTTTCTAAACTAAAATCCCCTCTGAATACTTTTCGCGGAAGATGTTGATTTTGACCTTTGATAACAACAGAGTGCTCATTGTAAATTATCCCACATCAACAATTTCATTCTAAGGCACAGAGCAGCATAACAGCTCATTCAGGTTAGGGGGTAAAATTTTGCTAAAATAGTGTACACAGTAATTACATGCCCTTGTTATGGGTACATCTTGGTACTGCATGTTCCTCATTATCAGGATAAAGTCTGTCAGTGCAGTTGTCCAGCAGATATGGTATATCAGGTATAGTGTACATTCAAAGGAATAACTAAAAACAAACAGAATACTATTGTTTCCATACTAAGAGCATGTAAATGTTAAGAATAGTGTATACAACACTTTTCTTGCAGCTCTATAAATCATTTGTTTTCCTTATAATTATTCATTACAGTCATCATGAGATATATTCATTTAAAATAGAAAATAAAAAAGCCAACATATGGTGCTGGAGGGCACAAAGGAAAGCTAACAGTTTTGAAACTTCCCAGGAAGTGAATGACAGTAGCAGAGGTTCCAAGAGTTCAGGGTTTACCCTTTTAGAGCTGAATGATTGAATTTCTTGGCAGGGGATTCATTAAAATGATAATTCCTATTTATGAAGCCCTTTAAAGAATTAAAATACTCTTCATGTACTGCTTGCTATTAATTAACTTTTTTTCCCTCTCGTTTTCTTTCCCTCTCATCTCTACTTTTTTCTTTACTTCCCACTGAACTTGACACACTAATAGGTTATGAATAATTCTGTTTCAGTTTAGATGCAATTAGCCACAATGCCAAAGGCCATTCTTCTTCCTCTCTGGTGGAGTGACGATTTAGGACCCAGCTAAGTTAGGGCGCTCCAACTGTGTCATGACGACATCATTCACTAAAGCTGAAAAAAGAAACATTCCTCTGACTGAGTTCGGCACCAACAGCATTAATGACTTTTACTGACGTCAGTGTCGGCGAGCATTCAATCAGAGACATGGAATTGGTCCCTGAAAAAGGAAAAGAAAAAACAGACAGAACAAAGAGCTAAAATTGGCTAAAACTGAAAAAAAGAAACATGGAATTCAGAAGCAGTTCTCAGAGGTAAAAATGTACAAATGAGAAATGTCACATGGTGTGTCTCTCTGGTGGTCCACTGAAAAATTCCACTATCACTAATTATCCATAGGACCACATGGAGAACAGCATGTCTTTGCTGCTGAAATTAAAACATCAGAGGCAAGCAAAGCAGCTGTTGCTAGTGGGACTTAAATACGATAATTACAACACACACTGCGCAATAGGCTACAGATACACATCCTCCTCTAGCGACTGAAAGAAAATGCCATGGTAACTGAACAATGGTAATAGTGCCTGTGTGACAGAGACAAAAAGGTCTGGCGTAAACTGAACAATCCATGGAACTGATGGGCTGATATAGACATAACATACAGACACAGATAATAGGAAGCAAACACTCAGATCATCAGTGCTGAACATGCCCCTATCAGCTTGAGCTTTCAGTTGGATATCTTAAACCTCAAAGGTCATGTGATCACTCTTGTTTGTCTGTTTGTTTGACTACAAGGTATCTCAGCAAAATATTAACAGATTTCAATTCAGTTCTGTGGCGTGATGGGCCTAGAGCTGAAGAAGAGCTGATCAGACGATGAGGTCGACTCTTAATGCCGAAGTGAATTTCTCACTAATTAAGCTAATATTTAAGCTGGCTAATATAAGTGACTAATAGTTATAAATGTATATGATTTAAGGTGGATCTGGATCATCGCCCACATCCATGAGACCAAAATACAAATCCATATCTTAATGGTCATACTCAGTGCAGGGAAACTGAAAAGTAAGCCTGCCACTATTTTATTTTATTTATTATGTGTTTGTGTGACGCCTCAGGAGGTAGTAACAACGCAGAAACAGGCGTCTGTATGAATGGAGTACCCTGGCCTTGCAGAACAGGTGTGACGTTGTCAGAATATGTTCAGGTGTGCGACCTATGCCGGGGTATTTAACTATGCTGTAGCAACAGGACGTCCATTATTTGAAGAATAAGTACAAAAGATGACCCTTAAACTGGGGAGACTTTTATGCTCGCTGTTGCTTTGTACGTCACACCTCTTAACGTTGCAGAACGCTGTGAACGCACACACCGAGGTGGCATTGTGACGCCTTGGGCTGGGCCAGTTTGAACATAGCGAAGGGGTCACAGAGAAGGGAATTAGTTTTGGCGTCGTTGTGCAATGCCTGTCTGAAAGTGGCTCATGATGGAGCCACTGAGAGTAAAAATAAATGATGATTTATATAAAACTGTATCAACCTGTAAAATCACCTCTGTGTTAGTTTTGGTGCTCATTGGGTGGAAGTAATATTAATAATTATTATTAATAATAATAATATAACAATATTTATTTGTATAGCACTTTTCAAAGCACTTACAAAACACACTTGTTTAGTTCTTTGAGCCAACATGACGTTTCCTTTCTCAAAAGATTTCACAATAAAAACCTCAACAAGCAGGAGAATGAGCTGATACCTGTCCTCAAATTCATACTAGGCTAATGTGGGACAATTGATAACCGGTATTATGAAAATCAAATTAAAGAAACATTATCTTTTATCCTGACACAAGGTCCCAGAGTGCTTCCTCAATATCACAAAGAGAAACAGGATCAAACAGGGTATAGATGATGAGACTGTACACATATGACTCTCATTCTCAAAATGATCATTGAGGAGAGTTGATCCAGGCTGTGGCTGGTTGAACAGGGGAGCCTGTAAAAGAGTCAATCAACTCACTTCCTTTAAATTTTTTACAATCATAGTTACAGATTATTTTTGCTGCTGTTTTATTTCTTTTTTCAGTACAAAGCAGGTTAAAGAGGTTGTTTACCTGCTGGAAATGAGCCGTTTGCAGAGGTGCAGTAAGAAAAATTGATGCTATAAAATATAGATGAGCTTCCAGGTCTGAAAAGTGAAGCCAATCCAGAAATGTCTTAAACCTGCTTTCTTTCTAATGGTCAACAGGGAGCAAAAAGAGTTCTGATTCTAAGTTTATGAGAAAATGACGTTACTTCTCAACTGATTTATTACCTCAGTTAACGGTTTCTTAATGAGATCATGGACTCAGTTGATAGTTTCAAGTCCTCTTTAACACAGCATGTTGTTCATTTTGTAAATTATGGTCCCATCTAATAAAATATAAATGATAAACCAGGTGTAGTTAAGGGCTTGGCTATCTTTTGATCGATAAGTTGAGACCACAGTGTGTCCTCAGGTTCTCAGTCAGGTCCAATCAGGATAGAGGTGTAGCTATGAGTGCACTCGCCAGGTTGACTGCCTTATGTTGACTGCCTTATCCAATATTGGTCATTTTTGGCTCCAAAAAAAAAAGAGGAGATAATCCCAGCTCCTTTCAGTCAAACGTGAAGCTTCAAATGGTAGTCCACAAACTAATGGGACATTATGGTATGTCTACACTTAATTCCGACCCAGTTGTCTGCAGCTCTTCATCTGACATCTGACTCTGGTTGTTTGTGCTTTCTCAATGCAGTATTATAAAAAAAAAAAAATAGATAAAAGCTCCACAAGCAATTCTGTGAAAAACACTTTATCTTCACAATAAAATTCTGCTTTTATTTTGTTATTTAAAATCTGGTATTATAAAGCAGCAAATTATCCTACAGCTGAGAGTGAAAATGGGAGGCAGGAGAGAAAACTAAACTTCAAAACAAAGAGATTTAGTTAGAAGCCTTACAGAACTGAGAGTTGGACACACAGAGCTGTTCGGTCTGGTCTCCTGCACGAGTTGAGTTTCACAACACGACTGCAGGGGGTTAAGCGTGGTGGTCATGGGTTGGCCGCAGTCAGAGAGATATAACCAGTAAAGGACACCCACATCAGTGTGGCGAGGTTTGAGCTGGAGCAGCCACTGGTGCCAAGTTTGATCATCACCGTTCTACACATCCAGCAGTTACAAAGCAGCATTATCATCCCTTTGTTGTGTTTCTGTCTTTGGTCTCTAACTCCTGAGGCAAACATCTGCATCTTTAGCTGTTAAATGTTCCATTATGTTCAGCAGCTACTCACTAACTGTGTCTGTCTGCGGATGGATGCTGAGCAGGTAGTGCTGAGAGTTTTTTGGAGTTTTTGGCTGAAAATAGTAGCCTGCTGTGGCCAAAAAAGCATACTATAAGAGTTGTGAACCGAAATGGCATTTTTTTGCAAAACTATTGCTATGAAGCTCTGTACAACCGTGGAGTGCTGCAGATCGAGTTGATAATTCTCTGTAGGCTAATCACTCATAATTGTCCTGTTGTTGTCATATTCTCATTTCAGATACTGTTGTTGTAAAAATATCAGCTAGGTACCACATACTGTCTCCATTTGGATTATTTAACTCACTTGTTGATTGTTTTCTACCGATTTCTCTTGTGACTCACTAACAAAAGGCATTTTCAATTTATTGTGCCATCAGTTTTCAAATATCTCCCATCCAGCATCTCCCAAAAAAACCCTGAAACCTCACATTTCTTTCAGGGATCAACCTGCTAGCTTTGAACAGTCCCTCTTCATGCACCCCAAGTCCCACCAAGAATCCTGTTTTAACAAGCAAAAACCACAGAAAGGATGTTTCCTTTGTTTTAAAATATTTGAAAATAGAGTGCTGTGATGGTACTCACACATAACAGTAAGAAAAACATTCCCTGAAGCCAGGACAACCTTCTCCCTCGTTGCCCGGTCGTAGATGCCCACATGGCATTCGTAAGGCCCGTTGTCTGAGATTCGAACCTCCGGGAGCCTGGAAAATACAGGATATATTCCATGAGCTGATACTGATCTGCTCATTTTATCAATATTTTATCAATAATAGACATAGTGATGCACAAAGAAGCTTTAAGTGCTGTGTATTTGAGCTTAAGTCAGTCACAGTCAGTCTGGATACATATTTACTAAAATCGGAGTTTGCTACTATAGCGACTCTGCATCTAAAAATAATTATTCTTAAATTATTGAATCTTCATGAGCTCCTAGTAAACAATGATGATGAATTAATTACAAATTTGTGGAATTAATGAAGTTCACTGTTATCAATGATTTACCGATTACATCCTCATTATTGCTATCATTACTTCATCATTTTTGATAATGGTAATTATTAAATGATGAGTTGCAGTGTTGGCTAGCAGTTAGCAGTGTCGCATCACAGCAAGACATTTCTGGGTTGTGGGTTTGTGGCTCTGCATGTTGTCCTCATGTGTATGTGGGTTCCCTCTGGGTGCTCCAGCCCCCCTACAATCCAAAGACATGCAATACACAATATCTACATGTCAGCCCTGTGATGGACTGGCATACTGTAAAGTGTCTACCTCAGCAAATATAAGCTGAGATCCACCCCCCACAACCCTGCAAAGGATAAGCAGT
The DNA here is from genome assembly GCA_037577475.1 of Chaunax sp. Z400. Classification (NCBI taxonomy): domain Eukaryota; kingdom Metazoa; phylum Chordata; class Actinopteri; order Lophiiformes; family Chaunacidae; genus Chaunax; species Chaunax sp. Z400. The sequence continues at coordinate 27,163,884 of CM075185.1, forward strand.
TATAGAAAACGGATGGATGGGTGGATGGAGGGATGGAGGAATGGATGGACTGATAGATGGATGGATGGATGGATGAATGGATGGATGAATGGACTGATGGATGGTTGGATGAATGGATGGATTGATGGATGGAGGAATGGATGGACTGATGGATGGATGGATGGAAGGATGGATGGATGAATGAATCAATGGATGGATGGAGGAATGGAAAGACTGATGGATCAATGGATCAATGGATGGATGGATGATGGATGGATGGATGGAGGAATGGATGGACTGGTGGATGGATGGATGGAAGGATGGATGGATGGAGGAATGGACAGACTGATGGATGGATGGATGGAAGGATGGATGGATGAATGAATCAATGGATGGATGGAGGAATGGACAGACTGATGGATGAATGGATCAATGGATGGATGGATGAATGGATGGATGGATGATGGAGGAATGGATGGACCGATGGAAGGATGGATGGACTGATGGATGGAGATATGGACTGATGGATGGAGGAATGGACAGACTGATGGATGAATGGATCAATGGATGGATGGATAATGGATGGATGGATGGACTGATGGATGGATGGATGGAGGAATGGATGGATTGATGGATGGATGGATGGAGGAATGGACAGACTGATGGATGGATGGATGGATGGATGGACTGATGGATGGAGGAATGGACAGACTGATGGATGAATGGATCAATGGATGGATGGATAATGGATGGATGGATGGACTGATGGATGGATGGATGGAGGAATGGATGGACTGATGGATGGATGGATGGACTGATGGATGGATGGATGGAAGGATGGATGGATGAATGAATCAATGGATGGATGGATGAATGGACTGATGGATGGATGAATGGATGGACTGATGGATGGATGGATGGAAGGATGGATGGATGGATGAATGAATCAATGGATGGATGGATGGATGGACTGATGGATGGATGGAGGAATGGACAGACTGATGGATGAATGGATCAATGGATGGATGGATGATGGATGGATGGATGGAGGAATGGACAGACTGATGGATGAATGGTTCAATGGATGGATGGATGATGGATGATGGATGGATGGATGGAGGAATGGATGGACTGATGGATGGATGGATGGATGGACTTTCAGTGTTGTACATGTCAAGATCCAAAGATCCACTAAGATGACCAAACACTAATACAAACACATTCTTTTTAATCAGTAACATTTTATTTACACAGTACAGTAAATAATTGATTATTAAGCATTTTCAGATGAACTAAAGCCTCCTTTCTAAAGCCAGTACAATCCTTAAAAGATTTAAGTTTGATGAAAACATTTGTTGCCATAACTGTCAGAGAGAACACACAGAAACAAAAGCTTGTAATTGAAACTGTAAAAGATGCAGAGCTCAAGCTAAAAAGCTCTTTGATTCCAAACCAGCCGACAGACAGACATTTCACCTGATAAATAAGGGGATGACAGCATCAGCTGGTTGAATGTTCAACAGAATTACAATCATGAATATACAGTTAAGTCATTATTATGTCTGCATGCTACAAAATTAGCAGGCTATGAATGAATTCCTTTGTCATCTTTCCTGTCTGAATACATTTCAGAGTCTACACAAAATCTTTTAGGAATTAAAACCCTGCTGAGGGTATAAACAGTTTCTTGTCAGTGCTACTGTTTATTTATTTGCTTTTATGATTTGCCTGCTATTAATAATTCTCACAGTAGGCACATATGGTAGTGAGCCGAGCTGAGCTTGAAGTGAATGCTCATTTTGCCACATTTTTTATTTTATCATTAAAGAGAGAAAACATTACGTTAGGATATCCTGTTTCCTAATGACCCAGTCTACGAATATATGTACTTTAGGTACATTTGACTCTTTTCACATATAGATGGCGTAAACCATCTCTGGTTTTATACATATGTTTTTATATGAACATATCAGAGCAATTCATGCAAAAAGGGTTAGAAACTGTCAAACAATAACAAGGTCAACCACAAAAAGATTTAGATTACGACCATGTAGAAATGTTCCTGGACAGCTTTAGATAATTAAACAAAAAGCACCAAAAGCAAAGAAAAACATTTAAATACACAACTCTGTTGAATATGTGCAACAAAAATAAAACTCATACCCAAAATCCACTAAATAAGATCAAGTTTCTTCCAATCCCTGTTGACCTTGTTGTGTTTATTGTTTATAAGAAACCAAAAACAGTAAATAAAAGGCAAAAAGGGGAATCTAGTCCATCCCGGAGGCATCTTTGCTGCACAAATAGTGTGTGAAAAAGGGGCATGAACATTCTAATTTACAAATAAAATACATCCAAAACTTCACTGGTGTTTTAGCCCAGAGGTCTATAGTGCAAAGCAGGATCTGATGTTAGTGAGGTCACTCTGGGGTTTATTCTGGGGTGTTTTACTCTGGGTGTTAGGTTGTAGATTCACTTCCTAATTGGCTATGTCGCCATGGTAAATTATGCTGCTCACTCCTCAGGTCAGGACAAAGAAAACCAAATCAATATAATGCGTATAAATGCACTGCCTACTGACCAATCAATTCTCTAGAAACTATAATTATCATTCATAGAAGATCCTGGAGCTGAAGAGTGTGAAGTGTGAGAGGTTAACTCTTATACAGGACTTTTATTTACTATTGCTTGTTTATTATTGTATTTATGTATTTATTCTCTAGTTCTCACAGTTGTCCATTTTTTTAGCAGCTGTCCTTCCTGATTTTCTTGCGCACAGGCAGCACTTTAAATGTGAGTGTAAAACCACTCAGTGCCATTATGTTTCATGATTTGTCAAAAGAGCCAATAAAAAGATTAAAATACCTGGTGTTGATTATCTAATTTGAAAAAGAGATTTATGTATGACTCTTCCAATGGCTTTTTTCTTTCAAAAAAATGTATACAACTTTAGAGATAAATATGCCAAATGCATTAAAAGTAGATTTCAACTAATTCAAGCAGATCTAAAGCACATCTTTTGAAGTATGTATGATTAAAGTTTTGTATTTTCAAGTTAACACAACTTAAGTAGTACTTTTGAATAATAAAAAAAAAAAGTTTCTTTAGAAAAGTGAGTATTTTGTCTTTTTCTTAACCTGTAATTCTCCAGAGGAACAACAGCCAACAATTACTCAGTCAGATGACTGTTTTTAACAGAGCTAGAGAGCACAATACGCATCCTGAACTCAGCTAATACATTAACATTCATAATAAAACTGAGAGAAGACTAATCATTTATTCCAACAAAACGGGAACATTTGTCCTTTCTGTCTTGGTGTTTTAATTGGAACCTCCGTTGGAAAAGCAGCAGGTCCGTTCAGCTATGTGTGTGTGGATCACTGTTTTGGAGAGCAGTCAAATCTGTGCTCTAATAAACATCTTCCTACCATTTCTACTCTTGCAGATGAGTCTAGATCCATATTGTCCATTTAGAAGCTAAACATTATAAAACAAGATGCATTTAACAACGCCTAATAAATATTAATTGCAACATCATTTAGTTGCTCCCATGACTCACCAGAACAGTTGGAAAAGTGCATGAGCTTTTTTTTCTGAAGAAACCAATCGCAAACAAATGTTTGAAAATGGTTAGTATATGAAAAAGAGGCAGCACCTCAAGATATAGTGTAAGGTTTTCTCCACCAGCATCTCCCCGAGGGATAAGAATAAGTCTTTTATTCACCACAATGAAAAATGATGAGAAAAGCACAGTGAATCTCTCCGTGGTGGCGACTGGGGGAGGCAATTGGCTTTGTCTTGGCTGGTTACATTATAGTAAACGCTGATGTAGCTCATTGCTTTGTTTTTACAAACAAAGCGGCAGTTCTGTTATCCACAAACCTGCACGGCTGCATTCGTGGATTCACACCAAGACAAGTGCAGAGAAAAGAGCCCAGAGATAAGATAATTAAAGGCGTGGAAGTATTGCCGGGAGAAGGGTGAGGAGGCCACAAAGAAACCCCCAAACACAGCATTTCTGAGCAGTGGAAGTTTTGTTTTTTTGTTTTTTACCAGTTAGACAGCTACTATAGATGAGACACATCCATCGAAACTAAGCATAGAAAAAGAGGACAGGTTCTAATCCCAACCTTGAGACTTCAGTTAAGAATGGTGGAATTAATTTTTCAATGCCTCTTTTATCTTTTGCTGTCAAGCATTCCAGATGAGCCGATCCATTAATAATCTTTTCTTTTCTTTTTTTTACAAAAATAGGACAAGTGACTCAGATGTGAAATCTTTAAAGGAATAAAGCTGAAGTAACCAGAATTACGGACAATAAAAATATTTTTTCCTTGAATTATTGTGATGTTTGCCCTCATGCATGAGGACTAGTAAAGAGTATGTGATTTTGATAGCCATTTTGAGGGCACTTACCAAACTGTTCAGCAAGTAATTATGAGTGTTTTGAGTGCTGCAGCAAAGAAACTATACTAGCACTGGATGTATCTATGGAGTAGCAATGCATGATCCTGGTTTAACTTTGTGCAGAGCATGTTTCCTGATTGAATTTCACATTTTAACAAACATTTATCTCCTTATGTTCCACTTACCCTTCTGGCTGAGTCCCCAACTCCCTACTATTAAGAAGTTCTTTCCTCACTCCTTCCTTCCCCTTTTTATCTTTTTTTTTCTTCTTTTGATTAAATTTATGCATGCCAGTTGTCACTTATTTTGCTTCGAATTTACAGAAGTGAATAATCAGTGAGTTACAAAACTCTGATTAGCAATGACACAAACCAAGGTAGATGCTGGGAGAAAAAAAAAAGAATCATAAAAAAAACATGCCTTTTCCACCTTTTTTACACAACTAAAATATGGTAAATACACAGCTAAGTGATTAAGTAATTGAATAAACAAACAATTTCCAGAAAACCACATTAAACACACTTCAAAATCTCCCCCAAACACCAAAAAACAAGCACATACATGGTGGAAATCGATAGCAATGAGCCCCCACGGAGGAGCAGCAAAAACAACACATGGCAAAGAGAGATCAATTGTCCCAGAGGAGTTGCATCTGAACGCTCTTTCCTGTTATGTAGGCCTCCCTGCAGAACTCCTCCTGCCTGTAAATGCGAGAGAAATGCAACTGCCAGTATGGAGAGTGAAAAATAGCAGTCTAGACAGAGTGGCAACTGATAGCTCATAAAGCCAATCTTTTCATCAAATTATCATTTTCAGAAAGACTTTCTGGATTGAAGCATTGTGGTGAAAAGAGTCAGGACTGGCAATAGGAAGAGAGACAAGTTGCACAAATGATGATTCAAACAGATACAGTATATAATCGCCCATGTTTCCTCAAAGAATGGGAAAGAAGTGATGGAAGAACACGCTGTGATTCTCTTATGAACGGAGGTGTGATTGGGTTTGTGCCAGTTGGTTGTGTTGTAGTAACTGCTGATATGGCTCATCTCTCCATTCCTACCCACAAAGCTTTAGTTCTATTGTCTGCTTTTAAGAACTGCATTCATACATTCAAATATTCCACACAGAGAGAAGAAATCAATGATGAAGAGGTAGAAAACAAGGCGGTATTACCAGAATAAGAGTAAGGGTCCAACAACAAAAGCCCTTTCTGCTGATTACACTACTTTAAAAGTCCCATCCAATAGTCACTAAATTGGTTGTTTTGGTTGTTATTAATACCAGTAAATACTCAAATACTTCTTAAAGCTTCCATTTACATTTGGCATTATTCTTTTATTTTCTTTAGAAATAAATTCATTCATTCATTTTCTGTAACCGCTTATCCTGTATAGGGTCGCGGGGGGGGGGGGCTGGAGCCTATCCCAGCTGACTTTGGGTGAGAGGTGGGCTTCACCCTGGACAAGTCACCAGTTCATCACAGGGCCACACATAGAAAGACAAACAACCATTCACACTCACATTCACACCTACGGTCAATTTAGAGTCATCAGTTCACCTCTACTGCATGTTTTTGGTGGTGGGTAGGAAGCCGGAGAACCTGGAGAGAACCCACACAGACAGGTGGATTTGAACCCATGCAGGACCTTCTTGCTGTGAAGTAACAGCGCTACCCACTGTGCCGCCCTAGAAATAAACTGTAACCATATATTTTGCATCCTTTTGTTCAACAACTATACTCACTGATTCGCTTTCAGCAGGACGCCTCAGTGGCCCCATTCACCCTCAGTGTTCAGATTGAGCGGAAAGATATGAGAATGAACATTTTTAATTTGCATCTGCACTGAACGAGAAATTGAAACAGACATTCTTAACTTGACTTCGCACATGAAATATTTATTAGTTACTTAAACACCTTACTGAGCTCTGTCACCTCCTGTAATTGCCAGCATAACAACAAGGCTTGTCCATAAGAATTAGTGTGAAGGGGAAAGAATAAGCATTGCTCCCATGAAATATGAAGCATGGAGAAATGATCTTTTGATCACCTTCATCTCGTCAGGCTCCCTCAGTCATTTAGACTAGTCACAAGACAATTTGAAGGTGACAGGTAATTTCAATTTACCCTTTCTTGTACGGTTACCACATTGTCATACATTTGTATATGGACATTTAAAAGTGAAGACTTGTCATTCGTTTGTTTCTTTCTGTTATTTTGTTTGTTTTCTGTCGTCTTTCTGCAGAATTACACAAAAACTGCTGAGCCGGCTTCCAAGAAATTTGTGGGTGGTGGATAATGGGTCAGGAAAGGATCCATGAAATTTTGGTTCAGTTCTGGATTTCTGGATTTCTAAAGCTTTCTTAAACATTGTTTGAGGGCAGTTTTCAATACTTTCCCTAATTTCTCAGGAAATAACCCATAAAACCATAAATAATAACACTCTATATTATATATTATGTCATGTAATCTATAAACAGTGTTGAAAGTTATGAGTGTGTTTAGTGTGGCGCAGATCCAGGAAACAATTCATCAAAAACATTTGTTTTAATTTATGAGCTTTGTAAATGTATTTTTAACAGATGAGTGTGTTTGAGAGTAAATGTATATTGTACAATATCCAGTAATGTTAAGTTGTGTTTATGATGTGCTTTGTTTTATAAGAAAACATACCATTTATGACCTAACACCACTTCTCTTTTTCTTTTCCCTGTTAAGTGCTAACTGAGTGCCATTCTTGATGCAAAAAGGTTTTTAACAAGCGCAAAAATGTGCATCGTTTAAGGTTAAACGTCAACCATCCTGTTTCAGATATATCACTAAATCATAATTTTATTTTCAGAATCCACGCCGTGCTGTTAGCACCTGCAGGTGAGCTGACTATGTCATCGCAAAGCTGTATTTTATACTGAAGGTTGCAAGCTTTTATCAGACATAGTCTAAATTTGTATTCTCCGGGAAAAAAAGTGTACTTAAAAAAAAAAAAAGACTGCTAATGTAAACAGGAACTCAGCTAACTTAATGATAAAATTTCAAGAAAGTCCTCATATATAACTTTTAACGTATAATGTATTAGCCATTGTTCCTTCCTTCCTTGAGGTGGATCAATACGTTATTAAGTAATCATTCAGTTATTATAGGGGATTATGAACACAATATCATTTGATGAGGAAAAGGAAGGAAAACCGTCCACCCACATCTACACCCATAGGAAGATTTGTAGCACTAAAAGATCACACTGCCTCCACTTCTCCACTTCTGCTTTACTTACTGGGCAGGAAAACATAGCAATAGGTAAATTGGAAATATCATTGAGCCTTTTTGGGAAACAAATTGCACAGAGACATATAACAACAAAATGTCTTTTTCATTAGTCAAACGTAACCTAAGTGTGTCCTTGAAGCCCTAAATTCATTTTTGATGATAATTATACAGATTTTTTTTATCTAATGACTTGAGCTTGAAGATACTTGAGGTCCTTCAAACTTCAAGTGCCAACAGAGACATGAAAGATCTGACAATTGTCTTATCTATGCACAGTTGAATTGAGGATGTTACAGCTGCGATGACTAATACCCATCAAAGCAAGACAAGACGAGGCAACCTAGTTGAAGACAGTATCAGTGTCACTTGTGAAACTGCCTACTAATTGAAAGTCTTTTATTGTTACTCTATTATGGCAGATAGCTGTAAGAAACAGAACTTTACAAAAGGATAAAAAGGAAAAGCTAAATATACTGCTCTATATACTTTTCTGCTCTGAGTTTACAGCGGATTTATTGAGGATTCTTTTTTTTTTGTCATGCAAGTGAATTTGTCAGACTGCTAGAGCTTTGTACAGAAGATTTGCCATTGTCAGGTGGAAATGGGAGATTATAGTGAGTAAAAATTCATCTGTCTGGCTTTCTTAGTACAGCTGAACTTCTGTGTTACACCATGAAAAAGGGACTGTGACCTGTCAGAGGGAACTCTTGCTTAACTGGAAGAATGATGAGACTGTGGCAGGAGTCCATATTGCTAAACATTCTTACACTTTTACAGCTACAGGTCACTGCAGGTTGCATACAAATGTTTGCAGGGGGGGTTGGTGGTTATGTTTCTAGCTTGTGTGTACATTCATGCTCCAATGTCTGTGTGCATGTAAGTGTTTGCACCAATTCCAATTGTGATGATCCCTAATCTCCCAAAGGGATAGTAGGATTGTCCAGATATATCATCTTCAGCTGGGCAGCTACAACACACATGAGAACAATAAGTGGAAGGGGGGGGGAGAGAAGAAAAACACAAAGAGGAAGGAATGCGCATGAGCTGAATGAAAGAAAAGCAACGGCACAAAGAAAAGGGGAAAAGAAAATGAATTCATTGGTGCGATGTATGCTGCTGAACATTCAGACAGGGATATCTGCTGTAGAATGAGAGCCAGAGAATGAATTCAGCCATTCAGCCAGAGAATGAATGGGGAGTTGTAAAAGAGGAGGTAAGAGAAAAGCCAGATGACTCTTTGTCCTACAACTCCCTCTTTCTCCATGATAATGCATACAAAATATGGCTGTGTATGCATTTGATCTTGGAGGCTTGGAAGATTGAGGGAGCGGCAATCCTGTGCATGTTCACCTCCATGATATCCAACCTGATGGAGGTTGGTTCCACCCGGTATATATGTGCCCGCTGTGTCTGAAATAAGAAGCAGCGTGGCCAGATGTTGGCTAAATCTTTAACACTGAACTCTTTATCCTGTGTGGGTTGCTGATTAGAGTTTGGCACTGCCTCCTGTCCTGACATGATAATGCACTGACCCCTTCACCAGGTCACTCCAGTCTGGCCCGGTCTGACCAACAGCAGATGGCTGAGAAAATTACATAGCGCTTTGCGGGATTCATCTTGGTGCATTTTCTATCACGGTATCAGGAGGTTTTTTGATTAAACAAGGAGTTTAAAAAGTCACCAAATACCATCATGGTAACAAGGTATACCAGCAGAGTTAAACACTAGTCTTGTTTTAAATTAATTGATTCAGAGGCAGGGCGGCAGAGTGGGTAGAGCTGTTGCCTCATAGCAAGAAGGTCCTGGGTTCAAATCCACCTAACTTTCCTGTGTGGAGTTTGCATGTTCCCCCCGTGTCTGCGTGGGTTCTCTCCGGGTTCTCCGGCTTCCTCCCACCACCAAAAACATGAACTATAAATGAATTGATGACTCTGAATTGACGGTGAATGTTTTTTTGTCTTTTTATGTGACCCTGTGATGAGCTGGTGACTTGTCCAGGGTGAACCCCACCTCCCGCCCAAAGTCAGCTGGGATAGGCTCCAGCCCCTCCGCGACCCTACACAGGATAAGAGGTTACAGAAAATGAATGAATGATTCAGAGGCTCACCGGACTGTCGATTGGTACACAAGGTCTTCACGCCTGCGGTAGTCCTCCATGTGAGAGTAATTTGTATTAAACATAGCATCGTAGGTGAAAATTTTCTGCTTGATGGTTCCTCCATCTGTGACCTGCGAAGCAAAAAGAGAGAGCATTAATTAGATGATTCCTCTGATGATGGATGGGACAGAGCCCACCTCTTTGCCCCTCCAGCTCCTCCCATGCATAAACTCTTGTCCCATGGCTCAGTGTGTAGATAGCACTGGTGCCCGCAATTACCTCATTGATTCATTTGTATCCATGATAACCCCAATCGCTATAATGTCCAAAAGCAAAGGATTGAAAACCTGCTGACATGATAGCATCAGCAAGACAATCTCTCAGGCAGCTGCCAGGATACACTCATGCATGGTTAAGTCTTAATGAAGACTGACACAGTGCGGTGTTCTGTACGTGTCAAGCAGTCTGCTTTTTGCAGAGGTAATGGCTTGTGACAAGATACTGCAGAGGTAGAGGGAGAGGATATTCAAAACACTGGTCTCCTTCTGTGCATGGTAGATGATGAAGTACTTCTTTCCTTTGTAATATTCACAGGAGTGTTAAAGTCACTTAGCATTTGAATGACTGTGATTTCTCCTTCCCTCAGAAGCCACAGACAGCCATAAAGGAAAAGGGGTGACAGGATTTTAATGGAGGCACTAATGCTGCTTTGAAGATTGAAATTGTTGGTAGGCCAGGGATCCCACTTCCATTTGACAGTGAAGATGGTATCGTTCTGATCAATCCAATCCCTCCAGTGAGGTAAACAACATCAAAACATTTCATGATTATTCCTAATAATGTATTAAGTACACATCGCCCATAAAGCTCAATTGGATTTATGTGATTGTTCCCACTGACTGTGGGGTAACTTGTCTAACCTCGTGCCTCTGGAGAAAGCACACAGCCTCAGGCTTAGTTTGCTAAGTGGTACTGCACAGGGAGTTGACAATGCTGCAACAACCAAAAGCAGGAGCTTGGAAATAAATGACCTTTGTCGTCTATATCTAATAAAAGGGAGGCTTTTGGATATTTTTTTTTTACAGATTTAAAATATGAAAGGTCAACTTACTTGCTTGCAAGAACTTTATTTAAAGCACTCCTCCACTTTAGCATATAATTTTGGGCTTTTGTGGCACCATTTGACAAAGAAATGTTTTGGCATTCCTGTCAAGGACATGTAAGTGTTGCTGGCATCTTCTTATTTCCAGTATGGTTGTGTCAGGTGGGGTAGACACCGCACAATGTTGTTGCTCAGTTTTGAGCTACAGAATTGGCAGAGGCGACAGGAAAAGGTCAGCCTCTAAAAGCAAACCACTCAGACTTGTGCCACCACTGTCGCTACAATAATGGATCTTTTAGAAAAATCACCATATAGGGAATCAGAAGACATTTCTGACTGACATGCCTGAATGACCACATTTGTGGAAACTTTTCAACAGAACTTTAAAGAATACCACTCTAAACTTTCTTGATGTATGAGAGCCATGTAGGAAGCTGAGAGGCAGATCTGGGTTGGGGTTTTGGGACTTTGCTGGGTTAATAATGAGGTGTCACAGAGACATGAGGTGATACACGCTACAGATTAGCACAGTTGCAAGCAAATGACTGACAAATTATGCAAAACTGTCAGTGAAATTGGAATAGTTTTTTTCAAGTTCCTGCTGCTCCATTCTGTAAAAGGATTTTCCTCATTTCTATTTTCAATGTTCATAATCATGTCCCTGTGAGTATTTTGCTAACATTAAGTAAAAACAACATTAGTCAAACACGCCATATATATATATACAAATATATACTGTATATATATATATATATATATATATATATATATATATATATATATATATGTTTTTTTTTTTGTTTTTGTTTTTTGAAGTGACATGTACCTTCGGGTTTATGCATTATGAAGATGTAAGCATCTGTTAAAGAGGTAATTTTCACTTTTGGAGTTTGCATACCATGGATTTTGTAGTAGTAGTAGCGGTAGTAGTAGTAGATCATTCATTTATACTACTGTACAATTAATATACCATTTACTGATATCATTCTAAAACTATTTTGATCATTATAATTTTACAATTACAAAATTACAATATATTCATACTACAAATTATTAGAGGTCAATATTGACCATCATAACATGTTACACTGATGTGGTGTACTGAATACTGTAAATCTCACTTTATACTATAGAACTTACAACTAGAGAAAAAATGCAGCTACCCCATTTACTTGTATTTATTAAATGCCAGTCTGGGCCTTTCCAATATGGCGGCGGTGATGCTGGTGTACAAGTTAGCTGCCAATGAGATATCTATGTTTCTATGTGCTGTATATTATCTAATATGGAGGCAGGCTTTGTTTGACAAAAGGTGGCAGGCAATAAGACTAAACAACCGCTAAAAAAAGACTGATCTTAAAAAAAGACTGATCTAAATCTTACATCAGAGTTCAGACAACAATTTGAGTCTGGTTGCTCTGCTTTTCTCTGACCAATCAGTGGTCTACTGTGTTTTAACTCCACCTGACCTCACCGAAAAAAACGGTAAGGAAATGAGTCATTCTATTGGTATGATGCACAACAACTGCATCACTTCTGTTGGAGCCCATAGTTGTCATAGTGTTCTCATGGGTGCTAGTCAGGTCTAAGATGACACCGACCTTTCAAAGGACTGGCCTACTGTTCATATATGTTTGTGTGAGCTAAGCTTGACCAAATCCATGACCTAGCAACTATGGCAGCTTTTCTATTGTAGAAGATGCCTCCTTAGAAGACAACCACTGACATAATAGCTTGTGTAAGGTGCAGCAGGTAAAATACAGGAAAGCTTGTGAAACATTTTCCGTTGGCAGAAAGAGAACTAAGTGTGTGCAGCAATTGCTAGCAGAGCTGAAAAACGCTAAGCATTGAACAGACAGGAGCTCAAACATCACTACCACAGTCCAGGATATAAAAACAGAGTGCCTAATTGCCATGTCATCTCCTGGAAGTGGAGTGGAAAAACACCACAGCAATGAAGAAAAGCTGAAAGATATACAAGATCGCGTGAATTATCTCTTCAAAATGAATCCTATATTTGTCTTTTTTTTATTATTTCAGTAGTTTAATCATTAGATAAACAAGCCTAAACTGCTTTTGACGTTCAATATATCAATATCTCAAAGCTTTCAGTCAAACCAATCAACAGAACAAGCTAATAGGAAAAAAAGACATGTCTTTATTATTATTGTGCTTATTTGCAGAGATGATCAAGCACAACGTCTTAAAGCAATGGTTTACAAATGCTCACTCCCCTCTGTCTGACCTCATCGTAGTTGACTTGAAGTACTGAGGTAAATTGGAGACATTTTCTAATCGTCTCCTCTTTCACAACCCAACTGAAGCAGCATTAAGACTGCTTCCATCCTCCCTCTTCAAATATTGGTGGGTGATGCAGGCGTCAGATTTCTGGTCGTCTGCAGCCGTAAGGACCTGAGAGGATATGTCTGCCTCAAACAGGTAGACTCTGTGGCACCTTCTCTTTATCTATCCCTCCTTAATGATTTCACCTCTTAATTAGGAATGACCCGTAAACCCCTGTGTAATAAATCTGAAAGAATCAGCACATAAGTAGACGTGCGCCTATCCCCACAAAGCAACATGATACTGGTATGAATGACTGAATATGGGTGGAACAGAACAGCCAGAGGCGGCAGAGTAGGAGAAGGAAAAGAGAGCCAAACTGTGCCAAAACGGCTGTGCAAGAGGAAGGGCAAGAGGGAGATCAATACTCTTTGATTGCAGAAAAGCACTGTTGGGAAAGCAAAGCTTTGCAACGGCTTTGTTGAATCCAGGCCACGCAATGCATGTGAGTCACAGAGACACCAAACCTCTCTAACACTTGGCCATCTGGAGGTATGAGACGAATAAAGATGGGTGGTAGAAAACTGCTAACGCTCCTGTGTCTGCATTGTAGCAGATAGCAGATATTGGCTGAGTGAATGGCGAGGACGGGAAAGAGAGGCCCACGACAGGTAGCCGACAAAAGGGTGAGGTTGAGGGTGCTCACAATAGGGTCCTGTGCCTCTCCTGAGATGTGATCATGCCAATGCAGACGAAGGGGACACTATATGCTTTCTGGCCAGCCAGCTCAGCTGACTCTTTAATAATGCTGCCAATTATTGGGGTCAGATCAGGACTGGGTCTCAGGGGTTAACCGAAGCCTTCCTCCCTCAGCCTGTCTGGGGTGGGCCTATTTATAGGCTGCAGCTGCATCAGCATCCAGTGGAGGAAATTCAGCTCACAAACACACTGCAGGCCAACTGTGAGATATTCAACCTGAATCCTGCTTTATAATTTCAGGCAGAAGCAGGCAGAGAATCACTGCAGCAACATTTTATATATAGTATTTTTCAAGCTGGTTAGGAAGAGAGATGAAATATGAAATGCATGAGGATATTTTAATCTCCATGTATAAAGACACAGAGCACCTCATGGAGTTTAATGCTATGCTGACACAGGGTTGAGTAATAACAGTACGCTCTTCATATGGTGCCTTATAAGTAGATAATAATGGTTTTAAAGACACATTCATTCATATTTGACCAGCATGTCTTTGTGATCGGAATCGACAAGTCTTCCACAAGATGGACAGCAGCATGGCTCTCACATTATCGTCTTAAGCCCCTTTTCCTCTGCATAGGAATACAGTATCTCCATAGTACCGACTCGACTCGACTCGCCTTTTTTGTGTAAAAAGTACCTGGTACTACCTTTTTAGTACCTGCTCTGTTGTGATTCCAAGCGAGCCGAGCAGGTACTAAAAGGTCACGTGAAACATTACAGACCACTGATTGGTCAATGCCCAGCACACACGGAGTATCCTGCACAGCACAAATCAATGGCCGCCACACTCAAACAGCGAAGCTACTTTGGCTACCGTAACTTTAATTTACTGTAGCTGCTATACTGAGGAGGTGCAGACTTCCCTTAAATAGCTGATGAGAGGATCACGAGAGGTGGACGAAAGGTGTGTGTCGCGTTGAAGACTACGCCACGGCAGTAGCCTAAGGAGGCAGTACCCTGAGGACGTACCATCGGCAATGGAAAGTCGAGTGGAGTAGAGCTGGTGCTACACAGTGGAAAAGGGGCTTTAATGAGATTTATTCAGTCCCTCATTTAAAGACTTAGACGAGCAGCAACAAAAGAGATGATCACAGCATTGTCATGAACTGGCCTGGCACTTCCCTTCATATCCGTGTTAATTTGCCTAATATTATTATCTCACAAAGAGTCTTTTTGGGAGACATTGTCTTACTTGTAACATTGGTAGAATCAGGATGTGCATTAAAACAAAATCAGACCATGTGTGTCTGAGTAGGACAGAACATATTGACCTTTTCTTTTACATTTTTGTCTATTGATGTAGCAATTATTATATCAAATATTTTTGTTCATCGTTCATAATGTTTTTTGGGTTTGTCGTTTTTTTTTTTCTTCCTTCAACTATGACAGAAAGCTTGTGAATGATATCGTCTTGTCAGGACCTTGTTGAAATCCATCAGCATTAGGGAATAAAGCACACGGTCTTTCCATTTGATTAAGGAACAACAACCTACCTCTGAGCCATTGAGCTTCCGCAACAAACAGGCAGACGACGGCACTGCACACACGGAGATATGCAGCATGTGAGTTAAGGGAGTGCTAAGGTACAGCAATAACACACCATGCCCCAGTGATGTAAGGGATTAAATTTGCTGTCATTGCTTTTATGGAGCACAAAGCATTATATACTAGGGACAATATAGAAGAAAGTATTGCAAAAGTGCTGTACCTAAGAAAGAGTAATAAACCAAACAAAATATGATGCTGCAGGATAAAAACACATCATGTTTTAACTTTATTAGTCTGCAGCACTTAGAGCTGCCAAGTGTAACTAGGTGGAATGCTGATGTGTTGATATCTGCTAACTGATGGCTACGTCTGAGGATGTGCTGAGCAGTGTTGATCTTCATTCACTAAGCAGATCCAGCTGCAGTGGTGGCCCTGCCTCTTAACCTGTACATTTACAGCTCTCCATGCTGTGCTCCCCTACCGGCAGCTGAGTGACAGAAGACTTGGTTAAAGGGATTTCATGCTTCAAATGACAGGCTCCACTCCTCCCTGTCTGCCACTACTCTCGGTGGGGAACTGCAGCTAATTCAGGCTGGAAGCTTACTGATGATGCAAACATGTACAGTACCTTTGATGCTCAGATTGGCCCTTTGTGCAATGATATGCTAATTTAAATGCTGAATTTGCAGGGGAAGTGAGTTTACTTGTATGTTTACAGGAAAATGATCAAAATTTGATACAGGAATTTAAATGGTTTAAGGACATTCGGTAGGATCTGGGACATTTATTACCTTCGCCAAGGAGGTCATGAGATCGGTTTGATTTGTTTGTTTGTTTGTTAGCAGGATTACACAAAAACTAATGGACGGATTTGCATGGAATTTTCCCCAAAGATGGACCGTAGCATATCCTAGAGGTGTTTAAATTTTGGTGATGATCCGGGAAGTTTTTAAAGGGCCTTGGTGGAGGTTCGCACTCTCCGAGCCCTCTTGTTTTAGAGATGTGCCAAGACGGTGCATATCACTGCTATAATAATCTATAATAATAATCTATAAGATCTATATCTATAAATCTATAATAATATAATATTGTTCCCCAAAATAAATAGTCACAATCGCAGTTTTTGTCAGTCAGTGTGATGTTAAAGCTTGCATGGTAGCATAATAATTTTAGTTTAAAGTGGCAAGGCTTGCTCATCAGGAGATGTCGTGTGACTGTTTTCAGTATGACAACCTTATCAGACTGTTTATACGCACACAGAGTAAAGAAGGACAGCATCATCAGCAGACGCTTCATCTGCCACGTTATTGCTGTCACATGCTTTTGCTCTGCTGTCAGGCATTTTCATTCCACTATTACAGGGTACAAACCGGTTGTGATTGGCTGCTGCTGGAACTGCCAGATTACATACAAGGATTAGAGCTGGGCTTCATGAAAACTGTGTCACCGACAGGAACAGGACCAGCTGCATTCAGCTGCAGCCCGGAGGTAACAGGGTGAGGGTCAGGCACAGCCGGGGTATAAATTCAGGCAGTTACGCAAGCGTGTTATCAAAAGCCATCTGAGACAAGGCCATCCAGAGATGGTTATTATGGCTGTCATTCTGAGGGAGACAGGCTGTCAATGAGCTGACAGTGATGAGGTGGACAGATGTTGGAGACTGCTGATCTAATATATATTGGTTATTAGAGTTACTATAAATGGTAGGCCAGTGTTGCCTATCCTTCAATTAAGCTACTTTAAAGTAAATATGGACTTCATTCTTTCTGAACGAAATTTAGGTGTTGCAAGAGATGAGAAACATGCATGATTGGCATTCAGAGCAGGAGAACAATCAGCTAACCCCACAGTTACCATGAGGTGCCCTTAAGCAAAGCACTTTTAACAAAATGAGCCGCTGAGACTGATTAGCTAAAAGAAAGTTCTGAGCACCCCTCTATAAATGCTAACAAATTCAGAAGTACCACGAGCGCCAACAATGGCACAGCTGGAAAAAAAATGCACACAGGAAATTGGTATGTGTGGAGGAAAAATATGAATTTCTTATTAGTCCTTTTCAAAAGCAACACATGCTAAAGGTAACTGAAAATTAAAAAAAAAAAAACACACACTATTAAACGGCAGAAAAGCAGCCATTAAACCTTGGAGTGAATAAAAAATTTAATCATCGCAAGGTTTAAGGGCAGAAATACAATAAAGGATTGCATGACTTGTGCAATTAGTGGCAAATTATGTAATAGAAGTACATATCAGAGAGCTTCATCAAGGACGGGCAGGTAATGAGATGCAGCACTGAGGGTAGAACATCACCGTGGGCACTTGTCCTTAATCTGTCTGATCAATGTGCATTAAGTGACTCCTCGTTCACAGCTTCCTCCGACAATGTCTTTATTAGACAGTTGGCAGACTGAACAAGTACTGTAGGACACATAAGGAGAGGTCAAGAAAAACTGAAGCTGCACTGATGAGAAAAAAATAACAGAATAATTCAAACTAATTTTTAAGGTGTTAATGAATCTTTGTCACAATGATCTCTGGTTGTATGACTAAATATTTTATTGTACTTTACATGTATTCTATTTCACTCATTCCGTTTCCAACCCTTTCCTCCTCTCTCTGCGCTGTGGTTTTCTCTGTCTGAATTACCGTTTTGTCCGTCTGACCTCCAGGCGACTGCAGCCCGACTTCACCCTGAGCCACTTCGTCCCCCATTACTGTAAGAGCATGTAGCTTGATATGCTAATTACAAACAAATGAGTATGAGTGTGTCAACACTGATAATGTATTGTGTCAAAGTCCATGTAAGTTATTAGCATGAAGCACAAGCTGTGTGACAGCATGTAACTAAGTGGCTCCATTAGTGAGTTATGGATGCTGAATGTGAGGGTGATGATGATTGCTGAGCAGAACTTGTCAGTGGACTCGTGAGTAACTCCAGTAGCAGTGTGCAGCTAATGGATAGCGACGGTGTCTGTGTGACTTTATGCCACAGATCCCACAGGAAACATGTTGTCTGTCAACAAGCCGGTTAAAGGAAAGCTGCCTTGTTACTTATAGTACAAAACAATAAATATAACAAACACCTCAACGGTGACTGGTTACCTGTGGAAAGTATTTAAGTACAGTTCATCAGGTAGAGTACTCAAGTAAATTGTTTGTGTACTATTTAATTTACTTTTAATTGCTACTACAGTACTTTATATTACTAGTATTTACTTGTAGTTACTGTACAGATCTAGATTATTTATGAAAAACAAAATACCATGTAATATTTTGTTAACGACGACGCTACACATAAGTGTATACAATAATAAAAGTATCTCCATATTTACCAGCTGCAGCATTAAAGTGACACATGCATTAACATCTCAGTGATTATAATCCAATTATATGAAACACATTTTTCTGACAGGGGAAAATCTGTACAAAGAATAGTTTTGAATGCTTTTGCTTTTGTGCTTGAGTAAAATTTGAAATGCAGGACTTTTATCTGTAACAGAGCATTACACACAAGTGCTACTTTTCATCAAGAAAGTTATCTGAGTACTTCTTCCACCGGTTAGAGAACTTAGAGTTAGAATTAGAGTTAGAAGTTAGAAGTTAGAGTTAGAAGTTAGAAGTTAGAAGTTAGAGTTAGAAGTTAGAAGTTAGTTAGAAGTTAGAAGAAGTTAGAGACAAATGTTTTATTTTTCCTTTATTATCTGACTAATGATGCAGTTTTTTTCTTCACTAAAACCGATGTCTGAAACATCTTTTTATTCTTTAAATCACAGATGGGTTTTAGCTCAAAAGGCCACATAAGTTGGAAAACAGATGGTATTAAGACACCAGGGCCGCTGTGGACATAACGAGCCTGCATACGTTTGCAGCTTCCCTGTTCTCTTCCTCCCCTTTATACTCCTTATCCTCCAAAATACTGCAGCCACCATCTGCATCTGCTGGTTGATGGATACATAGGGAGTATTATTCAAGGCATAAATCATATAGCAGGCCGTGAGCACACAGCAAAATGCTGCATTTGGCAGAATGCTGAAATAGACAAAAGGTTTTTTTGTTTTCTTTGTGAATTCAATGAGTGAGTTTATTAAGATAAAGCATCTTCTGTCTTT